>APFE031252496.1:106175-147528 GCA_000404065.3 Pinus taeda
AAAATTTTATAAAATATTATAAAAGAAAATGTTGCATTTACGTAACTATATGTATTATTAGAGGTTTTTTTAAATTAAAAATAAGAATATTTCTCTATAGAGATGTGAAATTTATATAAATATAAATACCATTATTAAGAACTAGCATAGATTTATTTTAGGTTGCTTAGAGGAATCAAATCTCTTGAAGTGGAAATCTTTCTTCATGTTTTGCACTAAAAAAAACATTTACATTTTGAGAGATTTGATCCTTTTATACACTTGGTAGATAAGATATACCTATACTCAGATATTCAAATATTTTGTATTTAATAATTTTCAAATTACTTTGAATAAATAATTATATATTTATTTTTTATAATGTCGTTTTTGGAAAAAAAATTATTAAACTTATTAAATTTTCTATTTATGAAAAATCATATTAAAATTAATTTTAATAAATTTAATTATTATATTATGTTTCTTATAATTCGTTTTGGAAAAAAAAAATATTTTATTAAAACTTATAATTGTTTTTTATATAAATTTTATATATAAAATCCTTGATTTTTATATTATAAATTTAAATTAATGTAAATTTAAAAAATAAAAGGAACTCATAGTTTATGAAAAACTTTAGGATTATTTAAAATGGAATAATAATTTTCAATTTATTAAAAATTTACATTTTAAAATTGTATTATGTATATGTTTTGTTATTTAAAATACTATATTATATTTATTTTAAATTTAGAAGTTATAATTTCCATGGATGGGGTGACTAGAGGAGTGTAGGGGAAGTGAGGGTCGAAGGGGTTGCCACTGCCCCTTAGGCTAATAGGAAGGGGGATGTGGCAATAGGCACCTTACATGTGACGATCTCGTAACAAAGGTGTAATATCCCAAGCCATATGCTAGATGAATCATGAAGAAATGAATGTGAATGGTGGTTTCACATGTGGGAGTAGCTTGGAGATGGATCTAGGAAAAGGATTATTAATGGTGATGGAGAATTTAGACTTAGGTATAGTACTTGGCATTGGTTTTAGCTTGCCAGCAAAGTCAAGGCATAAGGAAAATCACTAATTGAATACAAGCCAAGTGAAGGAGAGTGGAGGGAAAATTTGTGTGAGGGGAGTGTCATTACGAGTCAATAGGGTGGAAATTATGAAGGTCAGGGATTGTAGGAGAGCACAAATTATTGCATGCTTCATTATTTAAAATGCACATATAAGGATTTGGTCCTAAGGAATAGAGAGGTATAACTCATAGTTTTTCATAGCTAGGGATATGTCTCCTCTTAATCAGTTGAAAAGGAGTGGAGAGTGTGTGATAGTAGTGCGAGATGAGAGATAATAGGGGCCTCCATCAATCTTGGAGCTCAAGTGGCATGGGGAAGTGGTGTGGACTTCACCCTAAAGCATACTTGACCTAGCAATCAGGCAAGTGAGCAGGTGTTGACCTATCTCATGTCACATATTTGAGTTGGTCCTTTGATGGAGTTGGGCATTGCACCCCTGTCCCTCCCCCCCATAGTGTTGTTTCCTTGCGCATAAGTGGGACTGAAAATAGGAAATAGGATTCACATGGTTATTTGGAGAAATTTTACTTGAGGAAAAGTAGAGCTGTATTTTAGTGGAAGGCTATAGTGTAGACTCTACTGACCACCGTCAGCCTATGGTGTTGGTCCTATTTACCTAAGGTCTTCAATTTCGTTCCCCACTAGTGGGTTTGGATTGGAGAGGAGGGTCTCGTAGTTGGGAGTTTTTTTGTGGCTTTGCAAGATTATTCTAGGTTAGCCTAGCTCCAATTCATCTATATAATGAAGCTAGGATTGAGCACGGTTCTATGCCCTATTGTTTGTTGCATAATAGGGGAGAAAGGAGGAGTTTGAATTCCATTTTAGATAGAAGAATTTTGTCAGGTACGGGTTATAAGCGGGTTTCTTCTTCCATACCTTAACGTGAGGGACAATTTGGTTTTCTTATTTTCTTCTTTGCCACAAACCATCACTTGTTGTCTTCCCTGCCAAACATTACAAATTGGTACTCACGTTTCACCTTATCATTCCTAGCTCAGGATAGTAAAGGAAATATCAACATGCCAAGAGAGAGGAGTTGGGAACATAGAGGATCAGCATATTATGAAGCAAGAGCCCAATGAAGGAATATAGGTTACAAAATAGGTCTACATGCTCTGCAACATGGTATTGAGGCCAAATCCCTATGCAAGTACAAGAAGAAATGACTCGGGGAGAAAGGGAGGCAGTGGCTCAAAGATCCTCACTTTTACATGTGGAAGTGAGAATGAAATGGGAAACATGGATTGCTGATACTGGGAAAACAATGAGCTAATTGAACTAATATATGCAAATAATGAATCTTTATTGGACAACTAAATTCATATTGGGAAGATTTTTAATGGATGGCCAGGAGTTGAGGAACATGTTGGAGGCAGTGGACTAGCTTCATGGGCATCTAAAGCATAATGAATGTAGATTAGACAACATGGACCATTATTTGGCTCGTATTGAGTAGCACTTGGGTATCCCTCCAGTGATGCCCATATCTCCAACTAACCTAGGCAGTCCAATCCTAGTTGTAGGTTTGGACTTTAAGCCAATATCATGAGCATTTAATGACTCTGGTTTACATTTTTTATTTTTTTGTTGATAGTGATCATAGATGGAAGAACTAGCACTATAGTAGAGGACTATTTATGTTTACTTATGATGTGTTAAGCTTGTCTCTCGTGACCCTACATAGGGTCCAATTTGAAAGTTTTTTAATGTAAATCCTTATTTTGAAGAAATAGAATTCAACTTAAACAATTAAAAAAAAATAGGAATGAGTACATTCCAAATAGTGGAATCAGTAACGTTGTTCATGTAGATGTCACTATTTCACCAATTAGAACAATAATTTCACAAGTGCCACAAGTTTCAGATTACAACATGTCTCTCAAGACTTGAACACACACAACTAGGGACATAAAATGTGTGTCATACCATTCAAGCTAAGTTTCTTTGACAAAAAAGAAGAAGAATAAAACAATTATAATTAATTTAGAAATTTAATGTGGAAAGAATTGGTAAAATTTTAAATGATTTAAAAGGAGAATGATAAATTTTCAATATATTGAAATTTATATAATATTTTTATGTTTAGATAAAAATAAGATATTTATTATTATTTTAAATTTAAATTAATAACTAATTTTTAAATTCAGATTTAACAAACTTGTATACAATATAATATTATTTTTAAATGCATTTAATGCAATTTTGATAGTCATCGATTATTATTGTTATTACACTGATGGAGCCACTATTATTATTTTTTATTAGCTAGGCTAATATTCTTAACTACTAGTATAGATCCATCTTAAGCATGTATGTAGGTGAGTCGATAGGGACTAAATCTCTTTAGGTGCAAACCTCTTTTATAGTGCACCACTTGAAAAAAATTGCATCCTTCTCATACCTTGATAGATCCCAATGAATTTGTAGTGTCTCTCTCTCTCTCTCTCTCTCCACACACACACATACAGATATATATATAAATTTTCATTGTTTAAATTGTATTATTAAATCCTATATAACGTACTCATCTCCCTCTTATTATTCTTATTAGGAAGTACTTATATTTTTTATTTTATTTTTTAACTTTCAATTACTTTTTTCTTTGGACATTGAATATTTTATTATATATAACATAAAAATATTTTATTTTAACATTTTATTTCTATATCTAGATATATATGAAGTTTATGTCAACATAAATTAGTTAACATAGTTCTTAAAATTATTTTATTTTATTTTATTTTTTAAGGAAAAAATCATAATTTTCGTTAATAAATAAGCAAATTACATTATGAATATGCAGTATAGTGCATAAAAAAATAGGTTGATACAAACCTCCATAAAATATCAAAGTACGAGGCTTGTAGAAACCCCTTTCTATGTACAGAAAGAAATGTTTATCAATAATATAATCATGCAACATAAAATAGCAAATCTATATAATATTCTCTGAGTTGCTTGCCAACTTTATCTCAGAGAACATAAATGAAATAAGTATCCAGTATGGAAAAATGTCCATCTACATGCCCTCTATGGAAGGCATGTGGTAATATTCATAGATGGTTTCATCTATATGCTCCATGATCTAGCAAGTGCCCAGATTCTTCTCGGTGCCTTCTTAGAGAGAGTGTTTTCACTGGAATTCCTTTCCGAGAGAAAATAATCCTGAAGAGGATGGGTTTCCCTCTTGAGTGTTGACCTGTCTAGGAATTTCCGCCCCATAACCTCTCAACTTTTATTCCTCATCCATTTTCATAGGCTTTGGTTTGTCTTGCTAAAGAATCTGTGGTACAATCTCAAATGACATATCTCCAGTGTTGATTTTTCATAGGTATTTTAAATTGATAATTAATTCTAATGATTTCATATTTCTCATTCATCATTAAGAAATTACACATAACAAATCAACAACAATATTTATGACAATGGGATCATAAAGAGATAGCCAAACAAATGATGCCAATATTTTACCTTAGGAAAACCCACATGGGGGAAAACCCAACAACCTTTTCCTTAGAGAACTTGTTTAGTTCAACAATAGATACATCTAAGCTTTTGAAGTTAAACTGACTAATAACACAACCTTCATCACACCTAGTCAAGATACCATTTAGATAAGTCAATTTTCTACCCAAACGATTTTGACTTAGCTAGTAACTTGCTTTTCGTGTGCCTCAGAGGTTTGGTCTTCTTAGTCTGCCTCATAATTCAATCTGCTAAGCTTGCCTCATAATTTGTTATGCTAATTCTACCTCATAATTTGGTCTATGTTTTTCCTACGACCTTCCCTTTTCTCTTAGACTAAGATAGTCAGAATTTTTTCTCAAGCAATAAGGTCTAATGGGTATATATAATGATTGGATGAACTTGAATAGGTGTGTCTATAGTGGTAGGATGACTTGGTATTTAGGAGGGTCAACATGATATTTCTGGAGCCAAAAATTCAAATTTATAAATTCAAAATTATCTCTCTTTTGAAGCTGACATAAAGAACATGCCTTACATATATTCGAAGGGATAAAACATTTAATTATGAAGACCGAATATAGCTGAAAAATTCAACACTTCCTCTTACCTATGGAGGTATTCACAATGACTATTTGGATGTTATCTTGTTCAAAAACTTCTCTAAGAAAAGGTTATATCAATTCATCATTAATTCGCATACTCTTGGTTAACAACTCTGACCTATGGTAAATAAACAAGATCAACTAGTCACCATAACACTGGTTAGTAACTCTGACCATAATTATGGTTGGTACTTATTACCTATGGTGCATCATTATCATAAACTAGTCACCATGATTTTTAACAGTGCCTCTGACCAATGGTATCCAAACTAGTTCTAGTTCACCATCATCTTAGTCAATCTCTTTGATTCGTGGTGTAAACCTAGGGACAAATTAAATCCATTTGAGTACTCTAGTCCAAATCCAAAGGCCTCACTCTAGGCCATGATGCTAAATAGGCTCACTCTACCTATCTAGA
Source organism: Pinus taeda (assembly GCA_000404065.3). Taxonomy (NCBI): domain Eukaryota; kingdom Viridiplantae; phylum Streptophyta; class Pinopsida; order Pinales; family Pinaceae; genus Pinus; species Pinus taeda. The sequence continues at coordinate 111,724 of APFE031252496.1, forward strand.
GAGTAATCTTGAGACTGATGTTGAAAGGCACATACTCAACTCTATGAGTGAGTATTTTTGAGCCTTTAGGACCATTCTTCTTAATCTTGGTCAACATACTTGACTCTAGAGGAATATTTATCCTTTGTCAAACCATTCTCCCTAATCCTAGTCAACATACTTCACCTAGGGAGAATGGTTGTCCTTGAGGTTATCACATCAACACTCTAGACCATCCTCCCTAATCCTAGTCAACCTAACCAAGGCAGAATGATTGTCCTTGATGTTGGAATTTCATCACTCCCTCTTGTCAAGAGAGACATGCTTGATCACTCCAAGCTTTTACTCGAAGTATATAGACTTCATCCTAGATTAGATGCTTTGTCATAAATATGCTTGACTATAGAATATTGTCGGAGCCATACTGCTCCCTTTTCTACCATGTATCGGTACTACATCTCATTGTTCTAGGAATTGTCATCATGTTCAACACCTACACCTAAACCATCAATGTTGTAAGTATTTTATGAAGCCACAATGATTTACAACTTACCAATCAACCTGCATATATCCATAGTGTTGAATGCGACATATTTCTACTTCCTAGTCATCCAAGAAATCATAATGGAGCCCAAAATGAAGCAATATCTTGTTGAAGTCTTTCTTTCTTCTACATTCTCTATCCAATCTCAATTTGTGTATCCCTATAGTTGTACTTCCATTGTTTGAGACATATCTCAAACCATAGAGGTTTGTGCCATAACCAACTATACTATCATGGTACTTTAGCACATGTTGAGCCACATGCCTTCGCTCAACCATAAGTTTATCATCTACTTTCTCATTACCCTAACTAGGTGCTCTTTCTAAAATAAATTCTGTTGTGGAAATCCTAGTTGCTCCTTTTGCCACTTTTTCTTTCTAGATAATGTATCATATCATCTATATATACTGGAAATCTCAATGACATTCCATTATTCCAAAAATATGTTAGAGATCTCAATAGTATGCTTCAAGGAGGTAATGCGTCAAATCTAAGTCCTTCATCTCAAACTTAGAGGTCGAATCCTTCTGAAGGTAAAACAAGATTTCCTGAGGAACCCTTAAATGCTTCCTCTGTCACATGAGTCCTGCTTCCATAAAAGACAGATCATATAGGATCAACCTTGATCCATTTATCCAATTCCAAGGTAAATTATTCTATTTATAATCAAGAAACTCCTTCATGGCCCTCAAATACTTGAAGTGGTCCCATGTACACTTCTTCCTCAATTTATTCATGGAGAAAAACCACCTCTACATTCATATAATGCAATTCCATAATAGAAACAACAATAATTCTAATAGAAATTTGTTGTCAACTCGAGGAAATGTATTTTCATGATCCTTTCCCTGTTTGTGGGAGAACTCTCTAGTCTCAAATCTTGGTGTATGGTTATATCTCTTGCACACTGGATCTTATAGATCTATTTTGAAGTCATCACTAACTTCCCTTTGGCACAGTCAAGGTATACTTAAAAATAGTTTATTTGTCTACTCCCTCTGAGCTCATATCTCATCTAGTACAATATCTCTCAACAAAAATCATTGATTCTAGGAGAGTCCTCTTGTAACAAATTTTCTTCGTTCTTCCACTACTTCCATCTACTACCAAATCCTTGGAATCCTTTGCTAAGTACCTGCAATCCTCACTAGGAGGCCATGGAAGAATAATTATACCCAAGAAAAGGATACAATTACAAGAGGTTAACTAATAGTAAAATAATAATAACAATAATTACTAAAGAGAGATATAAGTTACTTATCTTTTGATAGTTATGAGGAAATGTTAGCCACATGTTAGCTCCCTCTTGATATTAGCCTTCTTGCATCCATATTGTAAATTTATCAACCTCTTCCTCATCATTGACATGATGTCATTCCTTTCTTGCATGAGCTAGGATTTCTTCTTTCAGTGCAAACACTAATCTAGGACCAATTCTAGGGTTTTATCCACAAACCCTAGGGCCTTCTAGTTTGTTAGGGTATACAAGACCTAGAATTTTCATTTACATTTGTTGAAGATCCACCAGACTTTTTCATCTACCAAATTTTCTTTTCCATATACAAATGTTTAACATATATGATGAAATTCATCATGTCATCAATTAAAGGATGCTCCATCTCGATGTTAGTCAAATGTGTCAAGCTCAAGGATCTTCCAATGAGTTGTCTTCATCAAGAAAAAAATGATAGGCCCAAAACATACTTGGTTACTGCTGCAACTATGTATTCTTAGCTAAACATTGACCCTTTTAACGCAAGTATCATATCCTTCATCATAGTAATAGTAATGATGTGAGGTTTTGTAAATGACTCGTTTTTGTCAAGATGACTTTTTTCTTCAAAACTTGAAGAGGAAATTGGACTCCTTTTGATTTTAATCTTTGTCATATCAAAATAATTCATGAAGGAGTTTCAATGTCATTATTTTCTTCCTTTTTTTATGAGTATCTCTCTTGTATCAAATCAAACCGATCATATCTTAGATGCCTAGACAGAATCAATCATAAGTACTAGCAACACATCTCAGCTAATGCAAGACATCATACTTGACAAGAATCCTTACTAAGATATAGTAGTCCAATATATATTAGCATTCTACTTTTGAACAAACATCTTAAGGGAACGTCTTTACACAAGTCTAAATCTAAACTTTATCAACAAATCATGCTTCAAAGTTCTAAGAATCTTTATCTTACTTTGAAACATAATTTAAAAATTGTGATGACATTCAATTCTTTGTTATCGTGTCTTCCTAAGCCTAAAAATGTATGTGCAAATAATCCCAAGAACCAAAAGAGAATGTGTCATAGAATATCTATGCCTTAGTATAACATGGAAATCACTCTTATAGTTATAATGTTAACTAGGTGAAGGACGAGATCAAGACATTCCACTAACTTCCATAATAACAATATTCAAGTGGCACATGCATCTGATACTAGAAGACACTTTAATTTATAACCTTAACCATGATATTTGTTAGTGGCATTCTCCAACTAGTATCCAAAGGTGCTTTGTGTAGTAGATTGTTGGTCATCTATTCCTTAGTTGGAGTATAGGCCAACTCATTGCTTTGCTCTGCGATTCCTACTAATTGTCATATGACAATGTTATCGGATTATTTAAGAATCCTTCTTAGCAAACTTGTCCCAAAACAATTTCCTTATATTCTGATACTTACAAGGAAATAATAGTTTTCTTCAAGAACTCGTAGTGTTTATATCTTAGTCTAATCAGTAAAGGTTTGAGATATTTACTTGTAAATTTCCCAAGAGATATGGATAGAGTTATGATAACATCAACAAGTGTCCCAAACTAACTCAACATTTTACATGCATGAATTTAGATCTTTCATGCCTAAGTAGTAGTGTAACTATTAGAGATAAGATTACAAGTGGCATTTCCAAAGGCATCTGAATTAGTCCTCAGCTTGTTGAAACAAAAATTCTCTCAACCACCTTTTGAGGACTCTCAGATTTAATTCAAGATATTTAAGTTTTTGTATCCTTTTTAGAACCACAGTAGTAATAAGTATAAGGACAGTTTTAAGGAACTTGATCTTTAAAAACTTATTTGCAACCTTCTCAGAATATTATCACGATCTTGAATATAATCTTAAATCATTAGGTATGATGGAATTTGGTTTTAAAATAGGGCTTTGCTCCTGATCAATCTTCTTGAGGACAATCCTGATATTCTTAGTCTCCTACAACCAACTTTTGAGGCCTTTTTGGCCTACCTAAGATTCAGACTAAGACCTTTTGACCTTCTAAAAAAATTGACCCTGTACCGTGGCTTCCTATCTAAGGTTTTTAAAGCAAATAAAACCAAGTTAGATTTAAGGTGGCTTGTATTACTTCTAGGGTAGAATTCCTTCCTTAACACAGAGCTTAGTTGAATATGAATTCCTTTTCACAGATCTTGGCTTTCTTCAAGGCTTGGTAAGGTTGGTCTTTCACCCGTGCTTTGATACCATGTTTATTTTTCATAGGTATTATGAACTAATAATTACTTCTGATGATTTATTCTAATTCATATTTTTCATTCATCATTAAGAAATTACATAAAATACATCAACAATAATATTTATGAAAATAGGATCTATTGTAACGGCTGCAACACCCTCCAAAATTTTGGCCTGCATCCAAATTTCGGCGCCTTCCTTGTTTTTTCTCCTTGATGGTCACAAACACTTAGGTTCATCCCATGAGCTCTTGTCGAGTCTTCACACCCTTTTTACCCTATCAACCATCGGTCATCTTTTGGCATGTTGATCACTATGTCATGCTTGCAAGTTTGTTCTAGCATTTTGAAGCTTTGTCTTTATGTGTATGAGTTTTTTTCGCTCTGTCGACATTGGTCGCACTCACAAAAAAAGTTGTAAACATTGTCACACAAGTGTCATCACAATTGTTCGAAGACATATTTCAATTGTCGCATATGTCGCTCTTAACCTTTGAGTCAGTCTCACTATGAATTCTTGTTGGCTTGAGGTGTCTTGTTGTCAAGTTGAGCTAAGTGTGTGATCACATTGTCATGTATGCATAAGTACACTTGTTTTCACACTTAGTCAATTTTCCCGAAAATCTGTCAACCAAACAACCCTCCATCAACCAGACTCAATCTCAGTGACCTTTCATTGTTTCCTAGAATTGTGCAGAGCTTGAGGCTATCCTCCAAAAACCTGCACTATACAATTTTGGAAATGAGTCAGTTGACTATCTCTCAAAACTGCATAGAAGTTGTCCCGGAACTTGATCCAATCTGCACTTCCCACAAAATCTCCCATCAAGCCTTCTGCTAGTCAACTCAAGAAATGAATTGAGCTATGACCTGGGGTTTTACTGATCTTCAAAATTGCAAAGAGTTGTCCTTCACCTGCCCTTCTTCCCCACTCTGCAATCAGCCTAGGAATTGCCTAGAGCTATCCTTCACCTACCCTTCTTACTAGAAACTGCGCAGAACTTTCAGGAAGGCTTTCCTGCTGACCTGCTCTACTCTTACTCAGAAAATTATGTAGATTTGGTTATCACTAGCCCTTCTTCCCCATTCTACAACCAGTCTAGAAATTTTGCAGTTATGTCTGAGCCTGGACTGTCTCCTAGGATTGTGCAATTTTGACAAGAAACTCCTGCAGCTTGATGTTGTCCACCTCTGGTAACCTACATAGATTTTTTTGCCAGTGCCTCCTACTACCCACACTATCTTCCCCGCAGAAATTGTGCAAATCCCAGCTGGATGACCTACCTAATGCTCCCCTTGAAAATTGTGCATATTGGCCCAGTAGTTCCCTGACACCCCGCCTAACCTACCTCCCATAAACTGTGCAATTCTGCCTCCCAGTTAGGTTTTTCCCCACAGTTGTCATTGTTGTTTAGGATTGCACAAATCTTCCTCCCAGTGACATCTATGTAGTTTTCCCTAATATTTCTTTAGAGCCTTGCATCTCAGCCTGAGTTGTGCTCTGTGCAATTTCAATTCCTTGTCCCTCTCCCATCACCTGCACCGAAACAGAAAACAATGCATCATGTTAGAATAGGATATTTTTTGTATTTGATGTCACCTCATCATGAGTGATTGTAGGAATAGGTACATCCATGAAACATAGCGTGATGAAAAATGGAATGGAAAAGAGGTGCATGCTAGAAGACTTGCTCACAGTCGAACGAACACATGAAGCACACCGAGAAAGCGAGTGAAAGGGACACATTAACATGCACCATGAAGCAAAGACAAAGACCATCGAAGACACCGTGAACTCTTCCATGCAGAGGTGAAGACATATTACACCAAGAGCATACAATCACTCAAAAATACATCAGATCGACACAAACACCATAGTTAGCTAGTCCATGTCAACAGTGTCATGTCAAGTTATGTCATGAGTTGTCTCGATCACAGCACTACTATAGGCCATACTTGTTGTAATCAATGTAATGTAAATTGGAATTCCAAGAGACCCACATATGAAGTTGAAGAGTCATTTAAAGTCAACAAGTCATAGGAATTCAAACATTCATGAGGGAAGTCAAAGAGTCACAAGGATCAGTTACTCCCCTTGGCTATATATACCCCCTCATTGTATGAGCAAGGAATTTTCACCTTGGTTCCTCCCACATAGCCTTGAGATTCTGTAGTATGTTCTTTGAGGAGCGAGGAGTGGCTCCAATGTCCCACTACTAGAAATAGTGATGTATGGTGTACAAATGTGTCTTGGATATTTTTCTTAATTCAGAAGCTTGTCTCAAGCCAGCACGTTTTTACACATGTTTTGTATCTGTTTGTAAGCCTGTTGTTTAAATGTTTGTAATGCATGTTTGCTTAACTTGTACTAAGATAGTTGAAATACTTTAGATATTTTGTTACTCATATTGTTGAAGATGTGTTATATTTTTTATCACTTTTATCCCATCTGTGTGGACTACTCTGCCAGACATTAAACATACCATCTTTATGCTTTTTTTGTTTTAACAACTACCACCTCCGTGTGGACTATTCTATTGGGAGGTGTATATGTTTTCACTTGAAATTTGGTTTTCACGACTACCACATCTACTGTGGACTACTTTGATGGATGCTAGATAGACCCTTGTTGTGTCCGCGTGTGTTTCTTCCTGGGTTGGGACTATTCCCTCTCATCTAGAGGCTTAATTTACCTCCCCCTTTTGAAAGTAAGAGAACCCAGACACAGATTTACATTACGCACTCACTAGGTACACTCACCTCACTTTCTTGAAGTTACAAGCATAACACTATCATGTGTTGAACAACAAGAGCTAAGGAAAATCTCTAAGATAATGGAAACTAGACCATCATACCAGATGGAACTCCTACACCAAATGGTAGGTGTTCTAGTTGGAACTTCATAACGAGGCGATCCCCTAAATGTTGGCGGGTTCAGTATCGTCAACATTTCCAGTGCTAGAAGGAGGGCCGCCATTAGTTTATGGTTGAATGTCCTCTCAACCCCACGTATCCATCATCTGGTCAAGGTAGTAATGCGAACTCCCTCTTTCATAGTTGAAACTCTAAATTTGGTTACTCCTTACCTCACAGACCCAAACAAGAAATTTCATATCATCTCCTTCACTCAGTCCATCCCATTGCCTTTCATTTTTCCAAAGTTGTTGGACTAATTCTAGGAGTACATAATCTTCCCTCTTCACAAAGGAAGAAAAAGACTACACCCACAGTTGTGGTAGTCTCATCTATTGAAGAAGTAGTCCTTGCCACTCTTGAAGAGATGGCGGAAGCTATTGAGAATGAAGAGGAACCTCCTGTTTTCCTACAAGGATAAGAAGTTAACAACACACCCTTGGGCTAAGGTTCTGGCGGAGGTAGTGGAGGGGAAGGTAGCGGAGGAGGCCGAGGCGGAGATGAACCAAAAGATTCAGAGGTTGAACCATTTGATTCAGAAGAAGAGGAGGAATACGAAGAAGAACACAATATGGCTAGTCAAAATCTGGAATGGATGAAACAAGGTCCATTGGCACTCCATGGTGCCTTGCAAAAGATGTCAAGGCACACAGAGAAGCTGCTAACAAAGTATGACCCTGATAGAGTAGTGAAGGAAGAACATCATCTAGACATGTTCTACCTACATCTGTAGACACTCGAGGTATGTTACGATGATGTTGCGTGTAGACTATTTCCATTTACCTTGGATGGCAGAGCAGCTATATGGTACCACAAACTTCTTGTCAACTCCATTCAAAACTAGGGGATGTTCAAGAGAATTTTCCTTGAAAAAATTGTTGATTACAAAACCCCTACCATGTTGTTGAAAGAATTGGGTAGTCTTAAGATGGAGCCAAAAGATAAAGTGAAAGACCTTAACCAAAGGTTTAACCATATCTTGAACAATTTCACTACAGACACCAAACCACATGACTCGATCACAATCGACTACTACACGTCTACACTATCGACCAACATTCACAATTTCTCAAGAGAGATGTGAAACCAACACTTTCTGAAAATTGCCAAGAATAAATTGATGTGGAGAAATACCTACGTGCAATTGGAGTCATTGTAGATGATGAACCAGTGAAGGACTTCAAAGATGTGGGTAGGAGGTCCCAGACTACTGTGAGTAAGGTAAAGGAAAAATAAATAAGTGAAATTGAGGCCCTTACTCGTCTCCTCAAGTCCTTGACAACTGAAGTAGAAAAACTCAAGCAACAGACAATTGAGACAATAGTGAGCAGTAGACCTTTCGATTCTTCACGTAGGAAGAATGCGACATCAGGTAGAAACAACAATCACCCACCTAGGTTTTTGCAGAGTTAAACAGTTTTGTTCAAAATGGACATGATTTAGAAGGACAACCTCTATGAGTTCCACCAAGCATGATACTCAAAGAAGACTTGTGCAGATTGAAACCAAGTTATGGGATCTGTGGCTTCAAGGATGAATGATCATTTTAATGCTAGTGAGCAGGTTCAACCAGAAGATGAAGATGACAAAGAAGATGTTGCATCTGATGAAGCTCCAAGTTCTTGGAATGTGGTTAACATGTATCAATGTCTAAATGCTACTCAGAAGAAAATGACAATCAAGAACGAGCCTCCAAAATAGAACGGTTGATACAAATTGAGAAGTCAAGGGGCTCCTACTATGATTGAGATACCGAAAGAAAAGTTCAAGAAAATGATCAAAAAAGTTGATCCACTAGCATCCTCAACACAGAAAACAAAAAGCAAGTTTGGGAAGACAACGCCAACGAAAGATACGTCCATGAGCTGTTCACTACAAAATACTCCACTGGGCAGTACAAACACATGTCTTCCCCTGGACAACTCAGTGAGTCTTCCCACTTTGGATTACAATATTGTTGAATACATGAAGATGACCCATGCAAGCATCTCTCTGTACAAGCTTACCAAACTCACGAATTAGCAGGATATCCTGTTGTGTGTACTAGGGCAAACCTCCACACAAAATGTTGCTTCTTCCAGTAAGGGATCAAGTAAGGCTCCTGGATTACTCGCATCTGTAATCGATGCACTTTGCATGGAAGAAGCAAACTCGCTCTGCCCACCATTTTTTTTATCATTCGAAATATTCAACTTCAATGTCCACAACTGTTTGGTTGAATCTGGCACATTAGCCAATTTCATTCCACTATCCATTGCTAAATAGATCAATGAGAAATTGAATAGTACAACCATGCAACTCATCCAATTTGATTGAATGTGTGTACTAGAAATTGGTGAAATTCGGTATGTGATCATCCGGTTATCATCCGACCGACGAGTTTACCAGTGTATCAAAAATGTGATCATGGATATCTCGAAATCATATGGCTTACTGCTCAACAAAGACTAGTCCAACAAGTTGCAAGGATATTTTGCTAGAGACTGGTCACACTTATGGCTTCTGTAGTAGGAAAGAAACAACCAGATTCGAAGGGGTATATGAAACACAATGTTACTCCCTTGGATGGTCAGAATGAACCATTGGATTTCATAGAACTTCTTTTCGACAATTGTTTTCTAGAAATGTTGGTGGGTTGTTATCTTGCACAGTCAAGCCCCACCCCACTAGATACATAGTTGGCTCTCCTTCCTTGCCCAACTGATGAAAATGCAACTTGTATAGTACTTTGTAACAGTAATAGCTATACTAGTGTGGCAAGATGTCCTTGTACATATGGCTTGTGGACCTTGTGTTTTGATGGATCCAAAACACATGATGGCTCTGGAGTCAGGTGTGTTTTGATCGACCCAAGGAAAAGAAAACATTTAGTCTCAAGTCATTTGGATTTCAAGTGCACAAACAACACTGCTAAATATGAAGCACTTGTCCTGGGTTTGCACAAAGCCCTCAACCTCAATGTTGTTGTGCTAAAAGTGGTAGGTAATTCACAGATTGTGGTATGACAAGAATGTAACACCATACATTGTCTCTAACCTCATCTAAGGGTTACTAACAAGAGGTATGGTAGCTTATCTCTAATTTCCAAACTTTCAATATCATATATGTACCAAGAATGCACAATGCAACTATAGATGCTCTGGAAAACATAGCTACTAGGATGACACTGCTTAGGGATAGATTTACTGTTGAAATTTTGTATAAGCCATCTATCCCTGACAACATCACTTATTTGCATTTTTTTGATGATGATGAACAGATATTGCATTTCATGGCCAACGTTGATGTCTTCAATGACACAACGATGGATGAAGACGTGCATGAGCAATCTCTGTAAGACATAATTGATGACAACTAAGGCAACCCTATCCGCAAGGGTGTCATTTCACTGGAGAAACTCTATGACTTCTAGAAATGGTTCAAAGGGCCCAGGAACACTAAAACCCACAGTTCCACACTAATGCACGAACAAATTAACCTGTGAATAGAAAGAGATCTTATGCTTATAAATCTCGGTATGTGTTTCACACTAGAGGAGTGGAAAGCCTTTGTCTGCCTATTCAGACAGTATTGTGATGTATTCGCGTGGATATACGATGACTTGAAAACATATGACACACAAATTATTCAACACATCACTCCAATCAAAGAAGGGGTCAAGCCATTTTAACAAAAACCAATAAAAATCCATCTGTCACTTGAACCCCTCATACAGAAAGAATTGAATAGTTTGTTCGATGCTCAGATAATTTACAAGGTTCGGCACTCTACTTTGTTAGCATTATGATACAGGTGTTGTCCTTGATGGCAACTCACTCAGATGACAGATCATAGTGTAGCAGGTCAATAGCAAAGATTTAATGATCAGAGAGAGGTATACACAATTTCACCTTAAGAAAGGAGCGTATACACATGGGTTAATAGACCAAAAGGTGCGTATAACGTACACACGCAATTTCACAGAAGGAAAGGCGCATACATGTTGGAAAACTAAGTTTTGTTCCGAGGTATTTGGTCCATGGTATTGGTCCAAGGTATCTGGTCCGAGGTATTGAACCCAAGTATTTGGTCCAAGGTATTGGTCCTGAGTGGTTTTGGACCATGGTATTAAGAAAGGCCTAAAACTATAAAAGGAGGAGAAGATCATTAGGCCAGGTGTGCAAGTATTGAATATCTAATGAAGAGTCAGATCCAATATGTAGGTTATGGGTTTGTGATGCATTGCCTGATCTGAACCAAGGATGCACCTATGTGGATGATGATGGATGATGGATCGAGATCATAAGGCTTGGAATGTATTATCATTATGTGGTTTGATCATGGGTAAACTAGGTCTAAATTACTGACACATTTTTATTCTGCAAATGTTATGATCTGAGTATGACTAAATTTTGAAAAAGTTGTGAAGTGGTTAAGTTAGTATTTTCAGATCTGTACGCAGGTTCGCTTTGGTAAAAGTGCGTATACAAACTGGTTAGGTTCATCAGAGTAGCATATACATTATGAAATATTATATCTGAATGTGCAGATGGTTCTAGTGGTTGTTGCAGAGTTATGGGTTCTGCTTTATGTTCTAGTGACAACTCTATAGTGATTCAGTGTTGGGTGATTCAGAATTGAATGATTGGTTGATGCAATGGTTGTATTGCAGTGGTGATTGATTTTGAGCTTCAATATTGTTGATGGGTCTAGTATGAAAATTGGATGAAACATGGCCTTCATGTTATGGTGTTGTGTTCTAGGAGTATCCAGTCTGAAAATTTATGAAACGTGGTCCTTGGAGGAAGATTGAAGGTTGGAGCCTTCAGTAGGCTAGTGCCTACATACTGGTAAACAGATCGACCAATGCAAGAGCTAGGGGTTTAGAGGTCCCTTCCAGTAGCAGCTGGAAAACAAGAGAGGAGTGTAGTCTTCTGTAGGTCGGCGCCTATGTACTAGTAAATATATCGGCTAGTACAAGAGCAAGGGGGTTGTAGGTCCCTTCCAGTAGTAGCTAGAGAATGGGAAAAGGTTGTAGCCTTCTGCATGTGGGTTCCTACGTACTAGTATGAGCCTACGCCAGTACAAGATTGTAAATAGGTTTTTCTTATATTAAAGGAAGACAGCATTAGGTGGTTGTTGTCCCGCACTGGGTTTCCACCTTATATCATGGTGTTCATGTGTGTTTCTTATGTGTGATGATCTCTTCTGTTTTTAATAAACCTGGTTACTGTTTATATTGTTAATGAAGTTCTAATGCACTAATTAAAGATCAGCATATGATGAATTAACAGAATCATAAGTTTACTGGGTATACACTAGTTGCATTAAACATAGTTACGTGTACACGCGGGTTCCCTTATCTGAAGTAGCATATATGAATCTGATTATGGAAATGAAAAAGTTGTTGATTTGCTAATACTGGTTCACCGCCCCTTCTTAGTATTATTTCCAACAATTGGGTTTCAAACATAGTTCCTGTAAGGAAGAAGTTTGGGTAGATCCATCCATGCATAGATTTCCGAAATCTTAATAGGGCGTTAGACAAAGACAAAAACCTCGTGCTGTCTATGGAGCACATCTTGCAAACAATATTTGGATATGAAATGTTCTCTCTCCTTGACAGATTTTCTGGTAGCAAGACTTGATAGACTTAAAACTATGTTTCGTACCAAGTGAGATATGTTCGCTTACAAAATAAAGCCATTTGGGTTGGTAAATGTAGACACAACCTTTCAACATGCTATGGACATTGGATTTCGTGGGCTCATCGGATAGAGCATGGTGGTTTACCTTGATGGCATGACAGTCTTTTCTAGAAAATGGTTAGACCACCTGCACCATCTCAAGAAGATCTTTGAGCAATGTCGAAAGTATGGGATATCCTAGAATCCCAAGAAGAGTGTATTTGTAGTGTTTGAGGGGAACCTCCTTGGGCATATCATCTCCAAGAGTGGGATCAAGGTGGATCTGGATTGAGTTCGGACTATCATGTAGATTCCTCACACCGTAAAAAAGAAAGCTATGCGGGCCTTCTTGGGGAGCATCAACTTCCTCCAGAAGTTCATCTCAGATTATGCGCAGATTTTTAAACCTATCCAAGATATGATCAACAAGGATGCAATCTATAGATGGGGGAAGAAGGAAAAGGATGTGTTCACCTGTATCAAGTAGGTGATAGTAGATGCACCTGCACTGTATAGCCCAAATTTCAACAAAGATTTATTTCTTTGTACATTCACTTCTGACAACTCACTCGTTGCAGTACTCACATAGAAGAATGCGTTGAACAATGAACGTCACATGTCCTTCATGAGCACGAGCATGCACGGAACCGAACTCAACTATATCACCATTGATAAACAAAAATGTGTTGTATACAAGGCGGTGAAACATTTCAAACCCTACCTACTAAAAAATCATTACATAGTCTTTGTGCCACACCTAGCAGTTAGAGTGTTGCTCATTCAACAAGAGTTGGGTGAAAGATATGTGAACTAGATGACGGGATTGCAAGAGTATGATCTTGATATCAAGTCAGTTCATATTTTCAAGGTTCATGGTCTCTTTAGACTTGCAGCAGAAGCAGTACATGTGCAAGAGGAGGAAGAAGAGCTCACCGGTTAGGAGCAAGAAATCGACATGTATAATATAGAGCAAGCACCACCCAATTCATATGAAAACTCTTGGTACGAATAAGTGTGCTAGTACCTTGAGCATGGCACCATTCCCTCTCACTTTTCCATGTGATAGAAGAGGGCACTTTGCCTCAAAGCCTTATCTTACGAGTTGGTGCACGAAGTGCTTTATAGAAAGCACAACAACATAAATTTTCTCAAGTGCCTGGAGGCACAAGATTTAGAGAAAGTGTTACAAGAAATGCATGAAGGACCAGCCGCAGGTAACTTTGTGGGTAACACAACTATGCACAAAGTCATGAGAGCTGGCTTCTACTAACCCACATTGTTTAAGGATGCACATGCTTATGCCCACAAGTGCTTGGTCTGTCAGTGATGTGGCGATAGAACGTGAAGGTCAGCAACCCCACTGCAGCCTATTGCAATGGATGGACCATTCCAACAAAGGGGCTTAGACATCATTGGGGAAATCTTCCCACATTCATCAAAGCAGCACCACTACAATTTGACTACTACAAATTACTTCACGTGGTGGATGGAATCAGTTCCTCTCAAACAAGTGAGCGATCAGGAATTCATCAGCTTCCTTCAGCAGAACATCATCTTGAGGTTTGGTGTTCCGGTATCACTTGTTTTTGAAAATGCAACTTTTTTCTCTTTGTTGAAACTATATTATTTTGCATTGCAATATGGTATTGTTCTTAAGCATTCAACTAACTACTACCCACAGGGAAATGGTCTTACTGAATTGACAAACAAAAATCTCATTCACATCATCAAAAAGACCATTTACTCTAAGAAGTGAAACTGACATTCCACCCTAATGAATGCACTATGGACTGACTGAGTTACACCCAAGCCCTCTCTGAACACATCTCCATACTTCCTTGTATATGTAAAATAAGTCATCCTTCCACCCAATAGCTACTTGCCTGCTCTCCAATTATCCCAAGAATCCCAGGGCAAGTCATGTCTATTGATTTAGCAAAGGATGGACACATTATACAAGTTATAAGAAGAACAAAAGAAAGAAAAATAAAAAATTTCACTCCACCAGATTCATATCAAGAGATGTTTCGATTGAAATTTTGCAAGGAATGCTAGCTTCGTTGTGGGTGACTTAGTCTTGAAGTGGGATAAACCCCGCGAAGACAAAGGAAAATATACGAAGTTCCAGCCCTTGTAGATTGGTCCATACATGGTTCAACAAAAACTTGGCCAACACACATATCGCTTGCAATCAATTGATGGGAGGATTCAAAACCTTCTTGTCAATGGCCAATATATAAAATGTTATTTTCAATGACCTGTGGCCATGCCCCACCTATGTACATAGCATGCTTATTGTTTCTTTTTTTCTTTGCTTTTTTTGTTTTGTTGTTTTACTTTTTTGTTTTTGCTTTGTTTTGGTTTGGTTATCTTGTCTTTGTTGTTTTCTAAATAAGTTTTGTCCTATATTGTGTTATGGCTTTTGAATAAGTATGTGGTTCAGTTTAAAAAGTCTTGCGACATTGTAGCACTTGGCTAGAACTGTGTTTGTCTTCTTTGTTCTTGTTTTAAACTTTTGGCCAATGAAGCTTGGATAGAAAATACAAGCCATTTGTAAGGGAAGCTCTAGTCAAACCATGAACCTGTGTCCAAAATGGGGAACCCCATGCCTATACTCAGTCTTCTTCTCTGTGTGTTCAAGCTTAATCTAACTAGTAGGAACGCGAAAGGGGAAAAATCTAAACAATAAAACCTACATCAGAGGTCTTACCTGCTTCTCTGAAGGAACAACCTCTTCTTCTCTCAATAAGTTGGGATCCCTCTTTCACCCCAAAATAAATAAGTTCCTATGCACAATCCTCTTTTAAAAAGAAAATATGCAAAGGCAAAAGAAGAGAAGGGCTTCTCGTGCAGAGAGGTGAAGCAGGAAACTCCATCACGGTACTGACCAGGGTTGCTAGTAGTGGAACAATGCTTCTATTCCTATGTGACTTCGCAAGGGTACTATCCAAGCCTGCTAGAAATACAACAACACCAGAGATGAAAACTTATACTTTGCCAATCTTTAGCTCGTGACCCAAGCTACCCTTCTTGATTTTGTAACATTGTGATCTAGCTAAAAAATTTGTTGTGTTTGACTGAGTTGGTACAAGGTGAACCATGTATATCCATGGGGTAAGTGGGGAAGCCAAATTAATCTGCACAATGAATCAATACTTCCTCAGAGCTCAAGGATTTGTACTGTAAATGAACCAAAACAAAGAATTTTGTATTCAACTAGTGTGTCGCCATGTGTTCTAGCGGCTACAAAAACCTCCAAAATTTTGGGTTGCATCCAAATTTCAGAGGATTTTTTGGTTTTTCCCTTTGATGGTCACAAACACTCGGGCTCATCCCATGAGCTCTTGTCAATTATTCACAACACTTTTTCTTAATCAACCATCAATCCTCTTTTGGCATGTTTATTGTTATGTCATGCTTAGGAGTTTGTTCCAGCATTTTTAAGGTTCGCCTTTGTGTGTCTGAGTTATTTTCTCTCTATCAACATTGGTCACACTCACGTACAAAGTTGTAAACATTATCACACAAGTATCGTCACGGCCGTTCGAAGACATATTTCAACTATCGCACTTGTCACTCTTAACCTTTGTGTGAGTCTCACTGAGCACATGTTGTCTTGTTGGTTTGAGGTGTCTTATTGTTGAGCCATGCTAAGTGTGTGATCACATTGTCATGTATGCACAAGCACACTTGTTTTCACACTTAGTCAATTTTCCCAAAAGTGTGTCAACCAGACAACCCTTCTTCAACCGAACCCGATCTCAGTGACCTTGCACTACTGCCTAGAACTGCACAGAGATTAAGGTTGTTCTCTGGCAGCCTGCATAAAATAATTATGGAAATGAGTCAGCTGATTGTCTCCCAGAACTACGCAGGAGTTGTCCCAGAACCTAATCCAGTTTGTGCTTCTCGCAAGATCTCCCATCAAGCCTTCCGTTGGTCAATGAAGAAATGACTTTAGCTCTAACCCAGGGATGTATTGATCTAAACTTTTGCAGAGCTGTCCTTCACCTATCCTTCTTCCCTGCTCTTTAATCAACCCAAAAATTGTGTAAAACTGTAAGGAAGGCTTTCCTGCTAACTTGCTCTGCTCTCACTTAGAAAATTACACAGATTTGGCTATCAGTAGCCCTTCTTCCCCGCTCTGCAATCAACCCAGAAATTATTTAGTTATGTCTAGACTTGAATTGTCTCCCAGGATTGCACAATTTTGACAAGCAAATCTTACATCCCTATCTTGCCCTCTTCTGGAAAACTATGTAGAATTTTCTGCCAGTGCATCTTGCTACATGCACTCTCTTCCCTAGAGAAATTATGCAGGTCCCAACTAGATGACTTGCCCAATGGTCCCATTGAAAATTGTACATATTGTCCCAATACTTCCCCAACACCTTGCCTAGCCTTCCTCCTGGAAACTATGCAATTTTTCCTCCCAGCTGAGTTTTGGCCTGTAGTTGTCATTGTTGTCCCAAATTGTAGAAATATACTTCCCAGTTTAATTTGCATAGTTTTTCCCGACAATGCTCCAAAGCCTCGCATCCCGACTTGAGCTGTGCTCTGCGCAGTTTTAGTGGCTTGTCCCTCTCCCACTCACCTACACTGAAACATAAAAAAAGTGCATCATGATAGACTTAGATAATTTTTGTATTTGATGTCATCTTGTCATGAGTGATTGTAGGAATAGGTACATCGATGAAACATGGCGTGATGATGAATGGGATGGAAAAGAGGTGCATGCTATAACACTTGCTAGAAGTCGAACAAACACAAAAAACACATAAAGCAAGCGAGAAAAAGGGATAGATTCACATGCACCATCAAGCAAAGACCAAGACCATCAAAGACCCTATGCACTTTGCCATGCACAGGTGAAGACATATTACACCGAGAAAACACCATCACTCAGTAGTACAACAACTTGACATGGACACCATGGTTAGCTAGTACATGCCAGCAGTGTCATGTTGAGTTGTATCATGAGTTGTCTTGGCCACATCACTACTATAGGCCATACTTCTTGTAATCAATGTAATGTAAAGTGGAAGTCCAAGAGACCCACTTATGAAGTTGAAGAGTCATGTAAAGTCAAAAATTCATAGGAAGTCAAACATTCATGAGGGGTGTCGAAGAGTCACAAGGGTCAGTTACTCCACTTGGCTATATATACCCGCTCATTGTATGAGAAAAGGAATTTTCACCTTGCCTAATCCCACATAGCCTTGAGAGTCAATAATATGTTCTTTAAGGAGCAAGGAATGGCTCCAATGTCACACTATTGGGATTAGTGATGTGTGGTGTACATATGTGTCTTAGATCTTTTTCTTAAATCAAAAACCTATCTTAGGCCAACATGTTTTCACACATGTTTTGTATCTGTTTGTAAGACTATTCTTTAACCATTTGTAATGCATGTTTTCTTAACCTGTACTAAGATAGTTGAACTACTTCAGTTATTTTAGTGCTCATAATGTTGAAGATGTGTTGTCTTGTTTATGATTGTTGTCCTGTCCATGTGGACAACTCCTTCAGACATTAGACATACCATCTTTGTGTTTTTTTTGTTTTAATGACCATCACCCCTATGTGGACTATTCCTTTAGATGATGCACGTCTTTTCCCTTGAACTTTGGTTTTCACAATTGTTGCATCTGCTATGGACTATTCCGATGGATGCTAGACAAACCTTTGTTGTTGTTCACATGTGTTTCTTCCTGGGTTGGGACTATTACCTCTCATTAAGAGACTCACTTTACCTCCCCCTTTTGATAGTAAGAGAACCTAGACACAGAGTTATATTACGCACTCACCAAGCACACTCACCTCGCTTTCTTGAAGTTACAAGTGTAACACTCTCACGTGCTAAACAACAAGAGCTAAGGAAAATATCTAAGATAATGACAACTAGGCCATCATAACAGATGGGACTCCTACACCAAACGATGTGAGGTCTAGTTGGGACTTCATACCAAGGAGATCCCCTAAAAGTTGGCGGGTCCAGCAAAGTCAACAGGATCATAAAGAGATAGAGAAATAATAGACACAAATGTTTTACCCTGGGAAAATCCACATGGGGGAAAAACCCAAAAACTTTTTCCTTAGAGAATTTTTCAATTCAATAAGAGATACATCTAATTTTTTCAAGTCAAACATAAATTCAAACTAAATAAAAACATGTCCTTGGTCACACTTGGTCAAAATTTGATTTCTACAAGTCAATTTTATGCCCCAACAATTTTGGCCTAGCCATTAACTCGTTCTTCTTGTGCCTCATAGGTTGGGTCTGCTTATTTTGGCTCAAAATTTGGTACACTGAGTCTGCCTCATAAATCAGTGAATGCTTTTCCTTACATCCACCCTTTTCTCTTTGCCTCAGAACCACCTTTTTCTCTCTGTCTCAGATGGTCCAAATTGCTTCTCAAGTGATGAGGTCTAATGGGTATATATAGTGATTGGATGAACCTAAATACATGCATCTATAGGGGTAGGCTAACTTGACCTTTAGGAGGGTGAACATGATACTTTTAGGGCCAAAAAATCAAATTTAGAAATTCAAAATCCCCTCTCTTTTGAAACCAACATGAATAACACATCTTAAATATATTTGAAAGGCTAAAAACATTAATTATGAAGACCAACCGTAGCTAAAAAAATTCAACATCCAGGGTCTTCCCTCTTCACCCTCCCAAAACCCACTCACCATTGCCTTTCGACCTTTCTTCCCCAAAAAGGGAAGAGGGATATCCTTAAGAACATGACCCTGTTTGTGACATTTGCAACACTTGAAAAGGGTTCCTTCATAATCTAAGATCTTCATATCAGAAAAAAAAAAAACTTGATAGGTAATATTAAGTTCCACAAATAACCCTTCACATGAGTCTAGGTTAACCATGATCCTTGTTATGACCATTATTCTGTTGATTTCATATGACCTATGAGCGTCCATGAAGGATCCTAATTTATTTTTGATAATCCTAAATACCTAGAAAGACCATAGTTTAGGTGGAATCCCATGAATCCCTACCCACACAGGGGAATATCTAACTTTTTCTTTGTTTTTCCAAAAAACATGGTTCCATATGTTAATTAGAACCAGTGAGGAATTAATACACCATGTTTTTTCAAGAACCTAGCTAGCTACTTCAACATAACTAAATTTCAACATGAACCATCCTCGCTTGAGAGTACTAACCTTGGGGAGGTAGTTCAACTCCTTTTCCCATTCCTTTTCTGTCCATTCTTGCAAGAACTCAACTAGAAATTTCTCGCCTCTGGCTCAAACCACCACCACCCTCTCAGATGTCTCTATAACTTCCCCCGACTAAACTTCTTCCATGAGCACCAGATTCTAGTCTTTCGTTTCTACTCTGGCACACTTAAATTTTTTCCTCTTCTTGTTGATATGATGTTATCCCTAAGGTAAAGCTCAAGATTTTAGTATTTCCACTTGTTGATCAGGATCCCCATCTCATTACACATTCCATCCATTTTCCTCCTCTAGAGAAATCATGTAGTTAGATGGTCCTTCTGGATGAAAGAAATCTACTCCAGTCCTTTGTTCACCACCATAGAAAAACCACTCTCCAACATTACCCTAAAAGGAAAATATTGAACTCGAAAACTCAATACCACCCACCATCATCTCATTGAGGACCTTCTTAAAACCATGCAAAGCCTTTGAGAGGGTATCCCCAAACTGGGCATCGATACGAGTGTTGGTGAACATATTTGGATGTCATATTATTTTATACTCTAAACCCTATGAATATGGTGACCCCAAAACCAAACATGGACCCTTACTCATATCAAATGGGAAATATATAGGGTAGAGGACAAAGGTAGATGGCCTTACTGATTCTAAAGGCTGAAGAGAAGCTTTAACTCCCATATTTGAAGCGGCATACGTCACCCAACCCTCCAAATTAGGGAGCTTGAGGTGGAATTTCTATCCAAATGGGAGCATAGTAAATGTGACCATACTCCACCTCATCCACCATTTTTTCATCACCCTCAATCCTAGACATATCATTAATTACTAGCATGAATAGGGTGAAAATAGCTCGAAGGAATATAACCAACCTTAGCCTTTAGTCCCACTAATTTCTGAAGATATCCAACACTTGTAATTTGTCTCTGACTCCAAGTGAAAACCTTGTTGTAGGCCCTTGCCCCGTCAAATAGTTTATTTAAATCCTATGTTCAAATAATTTTAAAAAGTATAGGGTTTAAACATATTACTCACACTTTTTTTAATTGCTAATTACTTTATCTCTTTTTAAATTTCATATGAAATTATATTATGTTATGAGGACATCAAAATATTTTATTTATCATTAAAATCCAGTGAAATATTTTTACCACATTGGGTTGTAGTATCAATAATAAAATGAGTGACCATAGTGAGTTTTGTATTATTGATGTTTTATAATGCTTTTAATTAAAACTAACTAAACATGCATGTTCATTTTTATTATTATTATTATAAATGACATTGCATTTCTATTTAGAGAATATTTTATTTTTTTGAAAGAGGGCACATGTCAAATCCACATTGAGCATGGATGGAGTCACACATCTCCCTCATATTTGGATATAGAATGTTCCTCCCAGTGCAATCAAGGCTATTGCATATTAAGGACCTATTCTGTCATATAAAAATAAAGATGCCTATTATCGTTTGATGTTAAATTCTTTACATAATTTTGATAAATGCCTGATGAATGGTTCTTCAAGGCCTTAAAATCCGAAACATGTGCTTCGAAAATATTATGACTTTAAATTCCCCCAAAACAATGCCAAGCATGCAACTAAATATTACATAAACACCAAATATAATGACAGTGTGGAGATTTCCACAACTACTTTAAATGGGAATAACTCCAATTAAAGGGTTGATTCTAGGCCAGTGGTGATATATTATGAGAGGCCCAAGCTTAGGTCAATGGGAATTCAATATGAGAGGGTTGAGCAGAAGTTAGTGGCACTCCAATATGATCATAATGACAAGGTACCCAAAATTACATAAATAAATATAAATTATTTCATCTATTTATTGACTTGGTAAATTGCAACCAAAACATTGGTAACTTATCCTATGTTTACAATTGGTATGTTGTTGTGACCTTTTATAACTTTGGTCTCTAGCATAGATCTGATGGCCTACTTGGAAAAATATCAAGGGGGTCGCTTCATACATATCCAATGGGCAACTTGGAGAGGGTCTCAACCTGAAACTCAGTATTAGGTGGTGGAGATTGATGATGAAGTCACTCATATAGTTTTCCCATATGAAAGAAAATGGAGGGGTAAGGAAACATTAGATGTGGCTCACCCAAAGCAAGGAGGGTAAGGAATCTTTGGGTTTGGATCTAAATACCATGGTTAGAGGAAATAAGTATTTAAGAAATAATTGGAAGAAGTTATCATAATCTATACTGAGAGATTTGTTTTGCGAACTCAAGGAGGTAATAATAACAACCTTCCATGTTATCCATGAAGCCTCTAAAGTTGAACAAAAAAGGGAGACTATGCTAATTCCAAAGGAAATCATTTGAGCAAGAATCCTTTCTTTTTCAATAGTTAGAAGTAGTATTAGATCAAGATGGATATTCTATCTAAAATTTATAGGTACAACCTATTCTAATTTAACCTATATATTTCAAGCTTACTTACTCAATACTTATGGGTGCATCAATTATGGCACAACCTCTCTAGAGATGAACCCATTCAACGCATCTCTACATATTTTTTATGTAATGACCTTTCAACCTATCATCTCTAAAATCCATTGAACCACATGTCACACATTTGAAAGGCCACATGATGAAATCTAATAGGACACTCAAAAAATATCTAATGGACCACATGGCATAGACAAAGAATCATCTTTACAATATATAGTATATTTTTCTTGAGTTGTGCTTTTAAAATTACTCTGAAATATTAGCTCTCATAAGCTCATAAAAGAAGGAAATATAAGTAGAATCGTCCAAGGTTGTGAATTTTTACTACAAAATAGGGAAGCTCCATTCTTGAATGTTAAGTTTGACCTCTTAGGGATTTAGAGGTGGAATCCCACTTGCATTGGCCCAGGTGTTGAAGATTGGTCTAAAAATAAATTAAATCTCAATGCCTAATGTTTACTATTGATGGCCTAGAAGAATAAATTCAAGTGCATATATTCTTAGTTGCATGGAAATGATAAATTTATGACTTCTTAGACCACTCTAAAACTCATATCTTTAACTTTTAAATCTTTATTTACATTAAATGTTTTTTTTTTATCATTTTGAATGAAGAAAGTATTTTAGTTATTAGCATCATTTGTATTTATCAAGTTTACAATGAATACCTAGAGCAATGACCTGTACCTCTATGAGTTCATGCTTTACCTAAATATTTTATCCATAACCCTCCATTTAAACACTTTGAATTATGAGCCTAGGTTATTTTGGTCCCTAATGTGTTCAGGAGAATAGTGAATCCCACAAATGGATCTATGGGACAATGTTGAACTAGAAATTGACAAATTTTAAGAATTATTGTTGAAGACAAGGAATTATACTTTCTATAACTATGATGTGTTACACCCATTAATTTAAAAGGGAGTTTATTCTGATTATTTTAGAGATATATGCGATGATTTATTATTTTTGCACCAACGAGGGCTTTGAAGCCCAAAATGGGTGAGATGATGTAGTTTCCATAAATGAGTGTAAACAATTAGATGTTGGTTAAATAAAAAATGTAATAAAAAATAAAAATAATAAAACGATTCAATTAAAATTTTTATATTGTAATTTTCTTTTTTTTTTGTAAGATGAGGTGGAACTCTTTCTATTATTGGATAGAAAATAAACCATTACATAGTATCAAAACTATTGAAGACCCGCCCACATGGGGAAACCGGGTGCTTAATCCATCTATAGTTTTTGATGGCTGCCCAAAAGTAGAAGGCCCATAATCTGATAATCTTAGCTAAATAAACAAGGCAGTCTTGAGATTTTCTAATACTACTAGTCTGCAAGAAGTATATATCTCTACCTAAATCAGGCAAAAAACTGATACTACAAAGATTATGAGTTTTCCTGAACATATCTCAAGTCAAGCATTATCCATGGCTGGATGCGGACTTGTTCCTCGCTCTGCATCTTGTTGATCCCCCTTCAGCAGCTGAAGAATCGTGTCCATCTTTTCCTCTTGCTTTGCCATCGCAGTGCGAATGAAGCTCAATTCTCTGCGCGGATCTGGGTCTCCCTTGGCTAACTCGACCATATCCTTGGCTACTTGTTCAAGGGATTTTGCCATCAACCGCTTCATAACCTAGTATATGTGCAAGGATTGCTTGAATAAGGACATTCATCCCCTGGTATGGCCTAGATCATGAAGTAGAAACTCCCAATCCTCCATTTCATCTTCAGACTGGTCTTGGAGAGACTCTTCCTCTAGGAACTGCATAACTCTTCTAACTGTTGGGTTTGTGTTTCGCTGGTAGGCCCTTTCAGCTCGCTGGATTCTATGATTCACCGTCCTCCTTGGCGGTTTAGCAGGTTTCGAATCCTGCCTGGAATTCTCTCCTTTCTCCTGCTTCCTCCTTCCCTGTCCTCGGCCCCTTTTCCTGCTCGAGTCCGCACCTCTGTCAGGGCTCATCGCCCATTTTCTCACTCCGTATCGACGAACTTTCGCCTCCTTTGGAGCAGGGTGGTTGTTTTCCATATGCTGACACTCCTCGCCTGCAAACCTGTCCTGATAGAAGGACCTCACATTCCCTTCCCCTCGGGGCAGCTCCTCCTCGGATTCGTCCTCGATCTCCCAGAACTCAGTCGGTTGATCGTCCTTCATAATTCCTTTCCCTTTCCGGCTCTTATCCTCCACAGATGAATTATGTTTCTCCTTTGCCTCCCTGGTTTTCTGCCTTGTTTCCATATTGCCCACGGTTCCGCCACAGAGAAATCTTTGATAACCGGAACCCTTCCTCGTGACTTGCTGTCCCTCAACAGGACTGTCCGCACCTCTCCAAATTTGGAAACAGCTAAATGACTGGTTCTCCTCCCCCAGTTTGGTATATATTAGATTTTTGTCCTCACTGTACACCTTCGGGTCGGAATTCATTTGCCGCCGGTTGCTTGCCAGGGTAACGTTGCATTTGGCCATCATTTCTTGTTTAATGTCCGCTGTCAAGAGGTCTGACAGACCGTTCCCACCTCCTCTAAGATTGCGATCATTTATAGCTTCACCTTGGTTTTGATCTTGGGCCATCCCCCACGTTCACAGCCCCTGTACTACTCTACTACCTGTTATCATATCTCGTCTCTGCCCCGAGTGAACTAGGTTCGTTGCTCGGAGACTCCACGTCCTCTTATTGCTCCAGCTCATCGATCCTCGTATTTCCGCCTGTGGCTTGATCATGGTCTGCATTGATTATAGCTGCCAGGTCCTTCCACTCCCTTCTCCCACACACCGCTCTCCATTGAGTATCCACCGAGCTCTCGCGGCCTCTGCATCCCCAATTTTCCAAGAAATCAGCCGCCTGATTCCCTTTCCTTCTAACATGATTTATTATCTTATATTCGATTCTTTTCAGTAGGTCGGCGATTTCCTGGACAATTCCCGCTGTACGCCAACTATTTGTGACCTTCTCCCAGCTTCGTCCATTGCTGAGCTTCTTTAGCATTTCCACCGCAATCTGAGAATCTCCCATAATTTCTAAATTAGTGTAACCATTTCTTACAGCGATCCGCAGACCTTGATGAAGAGCCCAGAACTCTGCCTCGTTATTTGTAATTTCTCCTCCCCAATCTGCAAAAATCCACCTTACCTGATTGTTCCTGTCTCAAAAAATGCCTCCAAAGCCAGCTTCGCCCGGGTTCCCCTTCGAGGCCCCGTCGAAGTTTAATTTTATGAAATTTCCTCTGGGATAGCTGAATTTATCAGGGCTTTGAATCTGCATCTCATGTCTGGAGGTTTGTTTGTGATGGACCATCTCAAACTTTAGATTTAATTTGTTCAAGATCCCTTCCTCAACCTGGTTGGCCTTCCAATCCTCCCCCACCCATTTTATATTGTAATTTTTCATTTTTATTTAAAAATTACAAAAAAAAAAAATTGGTGGAAAAAATCATATATGATATGTCTATTGTTACCAATAAATTTAAATAATATAATATATATATAATATATATATATATATATATATAATATATATTATATTATATATATATATATTATATATATATTTATGGGTTTTAAATCAAAAATAAAAATAAAAATAAAAATATTTTCTTCTAAATTATTAAAGAATATTATTAAGAACTAACATAGTTTCGTCTGAACTTTTATATCTACTAAGCGTTGGAAAAAATAAAATCTTTGTAGGTGAAAACTTTTATCAAGTGTTGCACTCAAAAAGAGGTATGCATTTTGAGAGATTTGATCCCTTTCAATGCTTGGTAGATCTAGAGTTAAGATGGATCTATACCGATGTTATGGACACTACAACATCGCTTCCATATTGAGATGACATTTAAATGTTTATACTCATTTACATACACTGCAACATCTCCCCCATATTGGATTGTAGAGTTCCTCTCCAATTATAAAAAAATGTTCAAAATTGAAGAAATAATAATGACACACACATACACATAATAAAATACAAATATGATTGCATGAGGTTAGTCATTTGGTAAACATAAGTAGATAACTGCTATTTGTTTAAACTTGTCACAACGAGACATAGAAAACTAATCCTACGGAGAAAGTATCAAATATTGTTAGTGTTTCATATTTGTTTGGTATTTTTGGTTATAATTAAGTTCCATATGATCGGAAGGAGTAAATTTTAACCCTGAACTAGGAAATGTTTTTCTATAGGAGTATCTCAGGGATTTATGGTATATACAGCAATGATGTCTATGTCATAGACTATACAAACAACTTCAATTTTTTTTCTAAGAAGCCTATTTATGCAAGATGGCTTTCCATTAGTGTCCTCTTTCCTCCACCATGTGAGAAATCAAACCTGTATTTAATTATTATATTTCTATGATCTTAAAGACTTTGTTATCACTAGATGTAGAGAACCATGCATCTGGCAACCATTCCTTGAATTCCACCTACAACTAGGCATTAGATATCCTCTTTATTTCTAATTGAGTTCCTTATTTATGATGGTTTGCAAATTTCTGTGGTGTGGTTTTTAAGGTTTAGAATTCAGATATTCCACAGTATTCATTTTATGTTGTCTACGTTTCGATTCTAGAACAATATTTCCTTATTTATATCATCAACCTTGGTCTTAGAGTCACTAGAGAATTAATTGTCCTTTGCAGCTTTCATGATGTTAGAATGTACCCAAGTGATATGGAGGGGAATTTTCCAAGGAGAAGGTTCTTGGTAGTGACATTGGAAGTGTAGCTTAGACCTTGATTTCTATATTCATGACAATCCCCACTATCAAACCTATTCATTATTAAAAACTTGTAATGGATAGAGGATGTAGAGACAAGACTAGAAATATCGATAAAAGGGTGACCTAGATATTTGAGACAAGAGTAAAATGTGGTTGGCAACTTAAGGGAAGAAATTAGTGAGAAGGATTCAACCCTCGTAATGACCCTTATTATAAATAATGGAGTTTAAAATCGATCTATATTGGATCATTATATTCTTTTGCATCCATATTGATGCTTTCAGAGTGGGAAAAAGGTGGAGGAATTAGCTCACAGGACCACTTTTACATGTGGGACCTAGTTTGAGGCATTAAATGGCATTTTTGGGTGTGGGGGGGATAAAAATTTGTCTCTTTAAAGAAACACCCTTTTTTCCTATTCTATGTATAGAGACCTTTCCAACAATGCAAGAATCACCTTAATCAGGGTTTGCATGCAAAGGTTATGCCACTCAGAAGTTGACCTTACTATTTTGACCACTATAATTTGAGAAGATGACATGTCATCTCCCATTACTCATGGAAAAGGGGCTAGCCACACGATCATGATGAAGAATAATATAGAATAGTTAATATTATAACTCTATTTAAGAGTTGAATGAGTCAAAATTAATCACCAGTAAGCTATTAGTTTGTGTTATAATTGGGCCACTAGGAGGAAAATCGGTTATATTCCTTTTGGGTGTATTTTGTTCCATAGACTAGTAGAGTAGTCAAGAGGGATATGAAGAGAGCATACATAAAGGATTTGTGCACTATAGTAGCCCACACAACATAAGCCTTACTTATTTGTCCTTGCATCCATTTTCTATTTAGAGAAAGATAGCATAGCATCCTCACCTTCCATTTTAGTTTTCTCCGGAAAGGGTTTCGCAGGATATATTTTGTGTCAAATATGGTTTGTGAGTTTTTACTTCACTGCTCTTTATTTTATGCATAGTTATATTTTTCATTCATATACAATAAACATTAATTATTATATCTAGAAATATAAGGAGAAATAAACCCTCGTAGTATAGATTTCAAATTTTTAAATATATCTTTGTAGTTTTGTTGCAATGAATCATCTAGTGGAATATCCATGGAAATTCAAAATCATATTGGTAAAGCATATTTATTTGGGTATATTGTGGGGAGTTGTAGGGGATCTAAATTGGTTAATCCGAAAGTCATAAAACCCCAGTCATGGCTAACAAACCAGTGGATAACCCTCCTGATTCGACAAAGGCGAGGTTGTCATGGATGGAAGAGAAAGTTGCATATATAAACCATAATATGGTCCTCCTCATGGCATCCTTGACTAATGATATTGGGATATTCAAAGAAGACGGGGGTTCTAATATAGATTTCCACTAAGAGGGGAGATTAGGATATTAAGAAGAAACAAAGAAGGATCTTAAGAAAGAATCTGAAAATTATGAACCCAAGTCAAGAGCCATGAACCATTCATAGTCCTTATTCAAAATGGAATCAAAGATTGATATCAAACTATATTAAGGTGAGATCGATGCTCTAAAGCTAAATCATTGGTTGCAACAATTAGAAGTTTATTTCAGTGTTCATCATATAGAGGAAGAATAAACTATTTCATTTGCATGTCTGAAATTAGAGAACCATGTGTTGACTTGGTGGGAAATCCATACAAATACCTTGAGGTTGGAGGGATATTATCCAATGACTCATGTTAAATTTATGATTTTACCTTATTGGGTATGTAGAGGACTAGTGGATCTAGGGGTACTGCTTTAGGTAGAAGTAGGGGCAGAGTGTACAAGAGTACAACAATTAATTTAGAGAGATGGACATAATAATGAGTATCTCCCCAAAGAACCTAGATGTACTCCTTAATTATTTGGGGGATATACACATCCATTTATGGAAGCAAGTGATATCATTCAAGCCCAAATCAGTGGATGAAGCTTGTGTACATGCATAGTACCTAGAGAACATATGATAAAAGAAAAAAATCAAGTGGATCAAAGCAGAAGGAGCACAAACACACTTATAAGGAGGGGATGAAGAAGTGGAAAGGGGGGGAAGATAAAAATGTTGTGGCCACAACATACCAATGAAAAAATCCCAGTAACCACTATAACATTGACGATCATAAAGAGGACAAGTTTTGGAAGTTGCATCTAGAGCTTAACCCAAAGAATAAAAAGAAAGATAATAATACGAATAATATCATGGCCATTGATTTGAGAAACCATGTTGAAATCAACTTGTACTTGGATGAGAATATCGTATGTAAATCAATGAAAAAGGAGGTGAATCTAAGTAACCTTCAATAATAAGAAGAGAATGAAAAGACTAGAATCTTCCCTATAATGATATAGGTCAAAAACATCAATATCGATGCTTTGTTCGACACGTGATCATAGGAAAATCTCATGGTAACAGAGCCAATAAAAAAATTGGGATTGGAAGTTTGTGATCATCCAAGCTCATATACATTGGGATGGGTAAATAAAAATGCAAAGATAAAGGTAACAAAACAAGGAAAAAAAATTCTATTAATGTTGATTTTATTGATGAAGTAGAAATAGATGTAGTTCCCCTTGATGCATGTGGAGTGGTGTTTGGATGTCCCTATTTATACATGTAAGATGTAATATTATTGTAGCGAGCCAACCAGTACCAACTCATAAAGGATGGAAAATCCTTCACCATCAATGCATGCAAGGGAAAGTTCAAAATTTCATTGATAAGTGCTAATCAAGCCAATATATTGATCAATTCAAGTAAGATGTATGTTTTACTATTTTTAAGAGAAAATCAACATGTAAATGAGTAAGAGCAAATGAATCCCTATAAGGGTGTACTAAGAAAAAAAACTGTAAGAATCAATATAGGCATTTAGGGATGTGTTCTAGGAGCTTAAATGGCTACCACCCAAGAGGGGAGTGGAGCATGATATCCAAATATTGTTGGACTCCCCATTACCAAACATTGGGTTGTAAAAGCAATCTTTTATAGAAGCAATTGAAGTGAAGAAATAGTTGCAATAACTACTGGAATAAGGTGTCATTCGACTGAGTACATCACCATGTGGGTCAATCATCATCATTGTGCGAAAAAAAGGATGGGACTTGGTGAATGTGTATAAATTACAGGATGTTAAACAAAATTATGCTCAAGAACAGGTACCCCCTACCCATAATAGATGATCTACTAGATTGGTTGCAACAAGTGAAATACTTCACTAAGTTGGAATTAAAGTCTGGATATCACTAGGTTTGAGCTAGAGAAGAAGATACCTAGAAGTCCACCTTCAAAACTAGGTAAGGTTTGTATGAATGGATAGTCATGCCATTTGGCCTATGCAATGCACTATATATGTCTATTAGGTTAATGAATGATATATTGTGTTCTTTTATAGATTCATTTGTTATTATCTATTTGGAATATATATCACTATATAGTGCTACAAAATAGCAGCACATCTTGAAGTTGATGTAGGTGTTGGGTACATTAAATATGCACCAACTACTATAAAATCTTAAGAAGTGTGAGTTTCCACAACATTTTTTGGTGTATTTGGGGTATGTGATAGGTGGAGATGAGTTGAATATAGATCCTTACAAGATGGAAACCATCATTAAATGGTTGATTCCTACTAATGTTTCTATGGTTAGGAGTTTCGTTGGGGAAACATAATACTAAAGGAAATTCATAAACTCATTTTCAGTAGTATCAACACCACTCCATGCCATAACAACAAGTGGAAATAGTTTCTAGTGGAAAAAGGGTCAAAAAAGTGACTTTGAGGAGCTAAATAAGAAGATCAAGTAAGCATTGGTTTCAACATTATCGAACTTGCAATGGCCCATTGGAGGTCGACTAGCCCAGTCGAGTCAACTCACTAAAGAATGTATTTTAATTCATTCGTATCCTTTGATGATTTGACTAGCCAAGTCATTTTGGTTAAGTTAGTTGAGACAAAATAAATTGTTGTAACTATCTATCATGGATATAAATATGGATGTACTCGACTCTATGTAAAATTTGGTTGGTTGTTAAGAATACTAACACATGTGCTTTTGTTGGCTCTATACTATTTTTGTGTCTCTTTTCTCTTCTAAGTGATGCATGTGATTCTTTAATCTTACTCGATGTTCTACACCACTAATGACTAATGCATACTTTTTTGCTAGATTACAACATTGGTTTTGTTTCTAGTAGTGTTGGACCCGAATTTAGACAATATGCATGCATAAATTTTAATACTAGAAGATATAAAAGAGTGGTGTGAGAGAAATATTAATAATTACATAAAAAATTACACAATAATAAATCAATTATCTATTATAGAATCCAGAGTGCATTTTTTCATGGAAGAACACAAGAAGTTTATTGAATTAGTCCCTGCCAAAATAAAGAAATATATCAACCACTTACCTAATGTGCCAAATGGAACATGACGGTTGATTAACCTTAAAATTAACTAATGAAGGGAGAATGAATTTTCACAAGTGGGTGTCTAAGATATTAAACAACTTCTACAAGTAGTAAGCAATAGAATGCACTTTTGTTGAAAAAATTGAGGTAAGCTTCTTTGACAATTTTCACTATAGTTGTTTTTGCAACATACCTACTTTACTACATATGTTTCTCCTTGATAGGGGAGTTGGTCACATAGTTGAGTATACACCATCTTTACAAAGAAAATAAATTCCGACAAGAGTAAATAATGAGCTGAATGGGAGAATTCCTCGACACCACCTAGTGTAAAAATACAAAATAAAAATGGGATTACTTCCTAAGAAAATAAAAATTGTCATTGTAATTACCCTTTCCAACCAGGAGTAAGTTGGGTGAACAATTGGGGGGTAGATGTTTGTGAGAAATAAATAGGAAAAAAAGAGAAAAAGAAGGAAATTGGTAGTCAAAATGAGAGGAAAACTGTTAGTTGCAAAAACACAAGAACATATGCTTGATGAGGAATCTCGATGAAGGACCCAATCATGTATGGAGTAGTATAAACAACTGATTGATATTCAAAAAATAAAGAGGGACAAAAGATAGGAAAGGCGATAAGAAACCAAGGAGGAAACATTTACCTAGAGATTGAGAAATAAAGAAGTTCAAGAGAGAGAGATTGAAGATGCATGATAATCTTCTTAAGGTAGTAGAGTGAACCAAGAGTTGAGAGGCGTAGCACTGACCACTCAAATGAGAAATAATAGTTTACAATTAAGCCCATATAGGCATGTAGACATATCGAATTTGATGACTCTAGACCAATGATTTCACGATCCCCTGTCACAAGTATATCAAGTCTCATAATAAGAGAATTCCTCTAGAAAATACTTAATATTAATTCAAATCCTTTTATAGTTTGGTATACATGAGACAAGCATGGGAATTTGAGAGACCATCTCCAAATTGAAATACCGTAGTCAACCAAACCTGGATTCAAAATTAATAAAGGGAATACGTACTTCTCCATATAACAAATTTTAGGAATGTACTCCCCTGCTGAAACTAATATTTGTTGAATAAGAAAAAAAAGGAAATTGAGTCAACGAACCAACCAAAACTAGACAAACTATTTTATCAATTACATAGATAAAGGGCACCAAATTGAATATTTTACAAGCATCAAAGTTGAATATAAAGAGAGTACCCCTTGAGTTATTCAATCACTAGGTGTCTAGGATGATATATATGACGAAATTGTTTAGCTAACCAAACTATTAGGAAAACATGCCATCTTATCAAGACAACACTTGAGTCTAAAGAAAATAGAAACGAATCCAACACCTCAAATAAGTATGGGATTAAGCCATATCCCCCTCTATGAGAGAGACGCATATTATAAAAAGTTTTGGTTTTTCTATGGGAATTTATGGGAAACTAATGATATCGCAGATAAGGACAAATAGGTGGCACAATTTGCAGCAACTCTTCAAAAAATATCTCTGAGGTGGTCTATGAACTTTACAAAGAACCGAGTTAAAAGTAAGAATGACATAAAAAGTAATTGTTCATCCTTCAAATCCAAGGACGTTAAACATCTTGCGACACATAAGCTAAAAGAATTCAAACAAAGAACAGATGAAATAGTAAGAGAGTAAAATAAAAGATTTAAGGATTTTTTAAGTCAAATCCCATAATAAAATTGATGAAGATCTGATGGTTCAATGGTATGTTTCGAGATTACTATAAAAAAATTCAAGCGCCATTAGAATGCGTGAAGTTATATCATGTGAGGAAGCATTAAAAAGGCCCAACTTATTGAAAAGAACAACGATTGGTAGTCAAACTTCGATTTGACTGACCAAAGATTAGAAGAAAATATTGAATAGTCGCAGTAGTCAATGCTAATCTTATCTTTGCAAAAAATAGTTTATGGTGCACCAATTATAGAATCGAAGGGCACAAAAAATATAATTGTAAATTTACATATTATTTTGATTAGGATGTCTGATATGTTTAGGAAGATATATATTCTGGCATATTTCAAATCATGTCGATCCATACTACTAGAGAGTGACAGTGTAATTTAAGAAATTCAAAAGCATAAATGATGTTCCATATGTGAATTTCCACATAAGAGTTTGAGTTGAACAAAAAAAACAAGCCTAATTATCACATTGTATGTCATACACAAGCATCTAATCAGTTCAATGATCTAGCAACACAAGGAGGAAGAAATGATAGAGGAGGATTTTGTAGAAGAAGAGGTGGATATAATGGATGGGGTCAAGGTTGAGGTCAAGGTCGAGGAATAGTTTCTTACTTTGCATGTTGAAAGGAGGGTCATGTTGCACCTAGCTTCCCCATGAAAGACAAAATTGACTTAAGGTTTTGCAATATGTGCAAAATGGGTTATCATTCTTTAGAATATTGCACTAGAATATTAGAAAAGATAATGAATAAAAAAGATGTAAGCCTCCTTCATTCTGTCCAAAAGAAAGAGGTTCTAAACTATCAAAACCTCCATGTCATTACCTGATCTAGAGTATGTTAGGAAAATAATCTACGAACTTAACACATTTTTTTACCATCAAAAGGCACTGCCTAATATCAAAATATACAACAACATAATGAAACAATGGAAAGAAAATTGGATTTTTTAAAAATGATCCTGGAAAACAAAAGTTAATGAAATATAATATATTAAAAGAATTTCTAGAACTATTAAAAGAAGAACAGTTAGTCAGACGTTTGATCGAGCTCCTCCACATATTGAGAAACAAGAATGTGGAGAAAAATTAGTTCAGGAACATGCATCAATTATCTCAGGGTAAACATCTCAATGACTATGACCCTCAAGTAGACCTTGAGATAAATGGTTATATGATGAAGAAAGTCATAGTCAACTCTAGATTTCAAGTTAACATTCTTCCTAGAGAAACATGGATAAAAATAAGAAGGTCATCTTTGGGATGAACGACTAACTGCCTAAAATTAGCACACTAGAGATTCAGAGAACCTACTAAAATGGTAAGGCAAGTGAAAACATCAATGATGGGTATTCTAAATATTTTCAACTTCAATTTAATCAACTTATTCGATGGCATACTAACATATCCAGCTTTGGTTTGATGACCGCGGGGTAGAAAAATGAAAGCGACAATTTCCTTTGAAAGATAAAAAATTAAATTGAAAGGAAACAAGAAAAAAACTATAATTCTTCTTGGCCCTTGAGAAAGAAAACATTGGATATAATATTGGGATGATGATACAAAAACAAGGATATTATATAAAATCTTGTAGGGGAATAAAGACAATGTGGAGCCAAATACATTCAAAGGATCTCTTCCAGGCTCACTACTCTCCATTAGTCAAAATCCAAACACTGAGCTTTATGAATGGAAGATCGAGAATTATGATTAAAAGAAAATGTTGGTCAATTGAAGCTCTGTTGACCAAAATTGTCCAACCTTGTTTTATTATAAAAGGAATCCTCATCATATAAAAATAAAGTTAAAAGAAATTCCTACACTACTACCATTTGATTTAAGGAAGTATTGTGGTATGTTGTTGAGGTTTAAAGAGCAAGCATATCCTATAAACCACATTGAACAAGTGACTAAGGTGATAGGAGAGAAAGTAAGGATGCAAAGCCTAGTCCAACATTTCATTGGATAAGAGAAAAGATGGTGGAATACCCATGCTTCCCGACTCCAAACTTGGACATTGGCAATGCTTATTTTGTTGATAATTGTGGAGGATGGAAGTTGTTGGAGCAAAAAAATATTCCAACTTTGAAAAATGGTTAGAACGCTATAGAACATATTCAATTATGTGAAGTAGAATGGTAAAAAATTGACTAGATGGATGAGATATTCTGGCCCCATATGTTCCTAGTACTCTCAGCGTTCTAGCAAATAAATGTTATAATATTGAGGAAGCTTAGGGTGATTCATTACAATGGAGTGAATTAAAGAAATGTTTTATGAAATTCTTAAAATTTCGACTAGAGGAGTAAGAATTGGTCAAAGCAGCTCAACAGATAAAATATTTTTTGAAAAAAGAAACTCACACTAAACAAATAGAACAAAGAAAAGTAGAATTTGATCTTATATTCATGTATCATTCATCTCATCTCAACAAAAAATAACTAATCGCTTAGAAATGGAAAACACCCATATTCTAAACCAAAGCGTTCACTAGCAAAAGGATCAACCATAAAACCTCAAAAAAATAAAAGAATATTGTCTAAATAGGAAAGTGAGTGTTATGAAACCAGCTCAAGAAAAGATAGAAAAGATAGATCAACGCCTTAGAATTCAGCCTCTTCGAGGGGGCAACCTCCTTTACATTACATAAATGAACAATTCTTGG
>APFE031252500.1:2030-29628 GCA_000404065.3 Pinus taeda
TCAACAATATCTTTGACAAGGGGAATTTTCCCTATGTCCTCTAACATCAAATCAATACAATGGGCAGCACAAGGTGTCCAAAATAAAGTAGGATGCCTGTCCATAAGCATCCTACCAGCAGCAACATAATTTGCAGCATTGTCCGTGATGACTTGGACAACATGCTCTTCACCCACCTCCAAAATAAACGCATCCAACAAATCACATAAAGTTTTGCATCTTTGATTTGGTGAGATGCATCAACAGATTTCATAAACATAGTCCCCTGGGGACAACTAACCAAGAAGTTTAAAAGGCTTCTCCCCTTTTGGTCAGTCCAACCATCGGACATAACAGTGCATCCTGTTTTTGCCCATGATGCCCTAAAATCCCCCAATCTTTGGGTGCAGTCACGCTTTTGATCTTGAAGAATCCGGCCTCTGAAATCATGATAAGAAGGGATTTTGTACCCCGGGCCAACACTGGCAATAGCATCAATAGCAGGTTGGAAAAATGGATTATTCCTTACAATGCTGAAAGGAATATCATTCCAGAGGAGAAATTTTGCCAGCAACTTGTCAGCTTGTTCTTTCTCGGTTCTTTTTAGCATTGAACCGATAGATGGTTGTGAACCAGGTGTGGTTTGAGGAACAAAAAATGATGATGCAGCTACCGGATTGATTGATGCTGCAGTAGAACCAGCGCCACTTGGCCCACTTCCTTCAGCTGACCTTCTTAGTTGCCTTTTCATTTCTTCTTTGGCCTCTCTAGTCTGCTCTAATTCTCCCAGTGCTCTCGTGGCTCTTAGGATAAGTTCAGCAGTTGTATTTGTACAAGGCCCCACATCATGTCCAGGGATTTGTGCAAGGTGATACTTCAACCTATACACCCCCCCGCGTATCTCCTTTCCACACAACTTGCAATTCAAGTTTTGTCTATCATTCGGAGCTGCAGGCTCACCATAATCCCAGAAAGGATCCAATTTCCTTGGCATGTTTGTTTTTTAACTTTGAAGTTGCAAACCTATGGGAAAAAATTAAAATTAATAAGGATTAGGAAATATAAATTTAGGATTACAATTTAGCATTTGCCATTTACAAAATTACAAGTTACAAATATCTAGAATGATAGAATCCAAACTTCCAAACCCAAGTTACCCAACCAAATGGCAAGCAAATGCCAAAAACAATGAAAAAATTTAAAAACATAAACAATGTTTAAAAAACATGAAAACAAAAAACAAAAAATTGGTTCCCATAGCCATACCAAGCTACCCATCCCAAATCAATGAAGAAATACAAACAATTCTTTAAACACAATGAAAACAAACAAAAAATGGTGCCCATATGAAGTTTTTCAACAAAAAAAAATTAAAAACATAGAAAAACATTGTTTTGAAACAATGAAAACTAAAAAAAATCAACCTACATACCGTTTTTACGGTGAAAATGGCGATCTCCTCTCGAAATGGTGAGCGTAGACCCTTTGAATCAGCGAAATCGCCCTCCAAACCCTCTCTCCCAGCTCAGAGCTCTTCCTAACCCGCGCGCTGTCCAAATGGGCAAAAAAAATCTAATTTTTTCATATAAAACCCGCTGCCCCGCGCCCTGCTGCTTTTTTGGCAAAAATCGCGATTTTTTCGAAAAAATCGGAAAAAAAATTTTACTGCGATTTTTTCCCTTAAAAATCGCGATTTAATTGCCAAGGGGAAAAATCGCGATTTTTTGAAAAACGCGCGATTAAATCGCGATTTTCACAACACTGCTTATACGCCACTTGCTTCACCACCACAGCTCCTGTGTGGAAGTGAACGTTGATCTCTGCAATCCCGACACAGAATTGCTTACAAGGCCTGTTCTTGGTGTATTTCTGAGCACAAACCCCTTTGCATACCTCAGGCATGTGAGGATGGTATGTTTGCTGGCTTCAAGGTGATTGGTTGTCTTTGTAACAGGGAAGTCCATTACCAATCAGTGCTTTGAGCATGAACGGATACAACCGGCCTGGTTTGATTGTCACCAATGTCCAGCCACAATAACTTCAATGTATTCTAGAATACTATTGGATTTATGACAAGGCTTTTTGTTAGGTAACATTAATGGTTTTGATGCCAATGAATCATTATTGTGCATGTAATCCATTGTACTGAGCTTTAAGTCCATCAATGTGATTACTTCTCTGTTCTAAGCTGAGTGCAAGTGTTTAGTACATGGAGACCACTACTCGAATTAAAGATCAACAGTCACAATTCCCACTTATTGAAATACCATCTGCTACAGCTTATATCATGAGGTTCCATCTTATGATTTTCTCACATTGATGGAAATTTGATGCTGGTTCCTCGGAGCTACTGGGCCAGATTGGGGTATTCATCATGGAGCCCCTTCTCTTCATGGCATCATATCATTGGATGTAGATATTTTGTTGTGTGTCTCACTTCTTGGTTGGATGGTGATTGTACTTGCTGCTTGGTGCAAGGTTACTTGGGAGCGGGAGCGAGAGCGACATTTTCAAAGCTCCCGGTTTGGGAGCGGGAGCGAGAGCGACATTTTCAAAGCTCCCGGTTTGGGAGCGATTCCACGAGCGTTTTTTATATAATATATATATATATTTTTATATTTTTTATATTTTGATGCATATATGTCAACAAAAGCACGTAGAATGATGAATAAAACACATAAAAAACATAGATTGAACCATATAACAACAATCATCTAGAAGTTATAATCTTCATCAACGGTCAACCACGTCCACAAGTTAGTAACATAATAACATACAACATATTGAGTCTCATGATTCATCAATCTTAAAGTTTCAAGCTTTCAAAATTCAATATATAACATTTATCATCATTGATCACCAAAGTTGCACTTGTAAGCTAAGTGTAACCGTTGCGACAAATAATATCTAACATGAAATGAAATGTTATAAAATGAAATGAAATGAAATGAAACAACTTTCAACTTTCACGAAGCATCATATTCATAATTCATTACTAAAGAGTTATAATTTCCAACTTCAAACTTAAATTGTCATATATTATTTAAAAAAAATATCATAATAAATATGAAAGAGTCAATAGTTATAAAAACTACTAGAAACTAGAAAAGACAAATAAATCTATTATCTATTGCTAATGCTTGGGCCTCTTGCCGCCAGGAGAAATGTCTAATTTTTTAGTCTTGTTGGAAAATCAAGATCTTTGTCATTAATATCACCCTCTAAGCATTAATATCTAGAGGTATCTTTGTCATTACCTCTGGATCTGTATAGGGATCTTTGTCATTAATATCACCCTCTAAGCATTAACATAAGAAAAGAGATAGCATGTCAAGTCAAGATTTTGTTTGAGTGATGTGTACATTTTTAGGAGGGTCATGGTAAAGTTCGACAACCAATGTCACTAACATCAAGGTACATAGAGGGATTGGTGCTCTTGATTAAATACGAGTTCCATACCCTAATACATGACAAAATCCAATGGAAACATTGCAATGCCCCCAATCTTGAAATCCTGAAAAACTGAGAAGTTTGCTAGATTTTGAATGAAATCTAAAATTCTACTTTCTCCATATGAAATCCAATGAGGTCGGAACCACTCTCAAACATCTTGAGTCATTTCATGGTAATTTTAAAAATTCATGTAAAAGGATGAATCACATATCAATACTAGGGCCATAGGCTTGATCATTAGACTGCCCCACTCAAAAAACTTATTTGTTTCTTTGAAAAAATTGCATTTGGAATATTACTGCAATTTTTTTTTATAACGCTCCCAAAAAACCAAGGAGCATTTTTTTTGCCTCGAGTCGCTTCCTTTCGGAAAGTGTTGCAGGAAACGTCCCCCCCCGAATCTAAACCTCGAAACGTGATCCGTACAGATGCGTGGGGGAAGCGCCGTCCGAAACGCGTTTCGGAAAAATCGAAACGCATTTCGGACTGATAAACATGCTTCTTGGAAAATCTAGAAGGGTGTGTCCGAAGCGCGTTTCGTACGGCGCTTTGGAGGCCGAATTGTATGGATCGCACACGATTCCGTATGTTCTTCCATTTTTCTGCCACGCGGCCAAAAAAAAACTGTTTTTTTTTTTTTTAATTTTGTGTGAGTTGGCTTGTTGGGGGTCGGTCCACCTTGGGTTAGGGTGAGGAATGAAGGGATTAAAGCCCCTATTCATCCCTCATTAACACACTTTGAGTTTATGAGAGTTGGAGAAGATAAAAGAGGAGAGGAGAAGAGAGGAGAGCTTGGAGGAGTGAAGGAGGAGGAGCTAGGAGAAGGAGGAGGAGTTTGGAGTAGGAGCTTGGAGGACTTCATCTACAAGAGCTAAAGAGGTAAGTGCAAACTCCAAACTCCCTTATTTTTTGACATTTTTTTTGTATTTTTCTCCTCCCTCTCCTACTCTTTCCCATTGTTTCTACTTGCTCCTTTACTTGCAGGTTGTCGACCACCAATATCCATATTCCAAGACGGTGTTCTTTTGGCTTCCATGTATCATTCCACTTATGGTATTAGTGATGGCAAGGGGGAGTAGGAATAGAAGGGAAGAAGCACAAGAGGGCAGTGGTCCCAATATGAGTGACCCAATGTATGATGAGGAGGAAGGGTTTGAAGAGGAAGGGGATGAAGTTGAACTTGAAGGGGAAACTGAAACACTAGAGGGGAAAGCTGCATTAACACCCTTGTGGAACTATGTGACCAAACTTGAAGGGGGAAAGGGTGGTGGAAGCTACAAATTTTTGTGCCCTCGTGGTTATCATGGAGGAGAACGATTTAGTGGTTCATATACTTATGTGAGGAGGCATTTTTGTGGGGTGATGGACAATGATGATAAAAAGGGTGCTGTGGGGATACAAATTTGCCCAAACATTTCATCTGAACAAAGAAGAAAATACATCCAAATAGAGGAGGCTGCACAACAAAAAAGCAAGAAACAAAAAACTCATTCTGAATCAAGTGCAACCTCTAGATTTGGTAGCTCATCTCCTCATAGTACTTCTGGAAGCTTTGGAGGTAAAAGAATAATAGGGGATTTCCTTAATGTTGCTGGGAGGGATGATGTGGATGGAAAGATAGTCCGATTTCTTTTTTCTTGCGGTGTACCATTCAATGTGCTTCGCTCTCCCTATTGACATGAAATGGTAAAGGCCATCAATGAACCCCCAAAAGGATACAAGTCCCCCAACTATGAGAAAGCTAGAACAATGTTATTAGAAAGAGAAAAAGTAAAGGTTCAAAGAGCTTTGACACGTTTTACAAATGAGTGGGTAGATTCTGGGGTATCCATTGTATTAGATGGGTGGACAAATATTAGAAACCAACATTTGATAAATGTTCTTGGTTTTTTTGCTAGTGGTGCAGTATTTATTACATGTCATGACTCCTCGTCCATCAGTGCATCTTCAAAAAACATTGCAAATCTCCTATTGCTATCAATCAAAGATGTTGGTTTGAATAATGTGGTTCAAGTGATCACAGATAATGCAACAAATTGTAAGGCAACAGGAAAAATTATTGAGCGTACTCATCCACACATCTTTTGGTCTGGGTGCCTGGTTCACACATTGAACCTTTTGTTTACAGGAGAGGGAAGCAACTCATTAAATTCATCACAGGGCAATACAAGGGTAAACTACTTCTATGGCACTTACTCCAAGTTGCAGTGGCTTAAACTTGCAAAGACAAGATTTGCTAGTTATTACCTCACCTTTAGGCGGCTAGTGAAGGTGAGACAATCTTTAACTAATATGGTGTGTGCTAAAACATGGAATGAAATTAACACTGATAGAGATGGTGCTAATGCAACCAAGGACACTATTCTTGACATGTACTTTTGGTCACAGGTTAAATATGTTTTGCAATTCACCAAACGAATTTATTACATGATCAAGTTTGGAGATTCAGATCAACCAATAATTGGGGAGGTGTATGAGCAAATGGATAGCATGTTGGGGCAGATTAAAGACATTGTTGAGCCTAGAGATATCACCTTGTACAATTATATTCGTGCAGAGGTGGACAACTGATGGGAAATGCTAAATGTTCCATTGCATGCATTAGCATATGTTTTGACACCTAAATACTATCATCCATCATGGCTTTCAACACCAGCACCTAGGGGGGGGAGCAGGAGAAAACCACACCAAGATCAAGAGGTTCACAAACAATATATGATTGCATTGAGTAAATTAATCCCTGATGAGGACGAGGCTGCCTTGGTACAGAGATAGTTAAGCAACTATACGCTTAACACTGGTCCATTTGGGAGCATGCATGCAATTAGAGATCGAGAGACTTTTTCTTCTCTTGAGTGGTGGAACATTGCTATTTATACTTTTTCAATTAACTACGTCAATGTATAACCCCCAGACTGTAAGGTTCAAGGTAAATAATGATGGAAAATGCATATTTTTCCATAACCTAACCTTATTTTACCTTAAAAGATATAAAAGAAATAACATTTAGGGTTTTATTTTTGTTATTTTAAAGAATCGACACAATAGTGGACTAGTGCCTTTCTCAATCAAGGGCTTATGGAGTCTAAAGCAAAAATCTATACAAGAGGATTGATGGAAGTGATTTGAGGGAAAGAGAGAAAGCTACAATGAGTTCCCTGAACTTCTCAAACTCTAGTATCTTTCAATCAAATTGGAGGGAAAATGGAAGGAAACTATAATTATGTGTCTTGGTAAAAACTTGGTGATAATCTTGTTAAGGAGATGTAGAGCCATAGAAGATTGAACACTTTGGCGTAAAATTCAATGAAATTTTAATTCTATAAGAAATACAAGATGGATGGCGATACTCACAATAAATTTGTACAAAATCTCCATAGAATCACCATTCATCATCCAGGAGAAGGAAACATTTAATCACAATATCCTTTGCAGGACAATTTGCTCATTTAATGATCCTAGCAACAAAGAGAAATGAGACAAGCTATTGCGCTCTCTCTCAAATGTGAGTGTGACAATGATCCTAAGGTAAACCAACTTTCCTCTATTTATATGAGGGCAACTAAGTCGATTTTACCTTAAATTAGACATGGGTGCAAGAATCATAAGAGTAACATAGTGAGCCATATTTAATGTAAAAGGCATCAAAGTACTTCACACAAGCAACATCTTCAAATGTCTTGCTTATGATTTGTAAACAACTTACAATGCTTATATATGTGAGGGTCATCACAAGGCCCTATTTGGTGTTTCCACCCTAAGGGGAGGAACAATCCCTAGACCGACTCATCAATCAGTAGGTGCAAGTGATCAATGACATGGTAGGGGTTTACTTCATGGAGGATGCCACAGTCTTTGTGCTAGCTCTGAAATTTTAACATCCGTAATTGTTATGATACGAAGAGGGAGCAATCGTGGGACCTAAGTCATCCCTTTCCTCGACCTATTTTTACCACCCCTCTCGTGCGACTTTTTATTCTATTTTATTTTTCTTTGGAAATATAGCTCGAGTTACAAGCTTTTATTGACACATCATTAACCCCTTAAAAATGGAGTATTTCATTGCTCATCAGGGTTGGGATAATCAAAGTTCCTTTTATTTAGATAGCTCGTGCATTAGTTAAGAAATGGGTGAGAGCCAATGAGGGGGATAGAGCTCAAGCTAGAATTTTGTTTGCACACTTTCATATATCCCTGCCAATATTTTGCATTATAACATTATGGCTCATGCTCTTTCTTTTATTCCTGCATCAATTTCTTAGGGCAAATTTTCCGGGCCTCTACTCATGGATGAGGAAGTCGGAGAAGCAATACTAGTGACAAATAACAATCAACCCAGAGATGGGATATGTATGTAAGGGAGAGATGGGAAGTGATGAGTATGGAGTACCATGGACATGCAACATCAATTAGAGCCTCTTATTGTGCTCCTTCTAGATGATGAAAGAAAGGACTCAAGGAAGGTTATACTAGACTAGGGGCAAGAGATAACCACCAAGGTGAAGCATGGGAACAAGAGTACAACCAAAAGCAATCTCTCTTCTAATTCAACTTGTGATCCATACTAGAATGTCCTTAAACATTATATGAAAGCACCTTAATTCATAAATGGTTAATGTACATTACAATAGATTACCCACCTTCTTCAGATGAGTAGGCTAGATGAGGATAAGCATTGACAGATGCATGGATAAGAGGCAAATTTCAGTCTAACTATCTGTGGATTTGATAGTGCTGTTGGTTGGTTTGTTGAAAAAGTAGGAAATTTTTTCTTTCTCCTAGGGGTTACCCACATGGGTGGGTAACATTGTTGATAGGAGATTTTTCTGTGATGATCCACATTGCAAACAAAGATCTTGTTGATGACGTCAAACACTCTCTACAGATAACAACCCACAAATGCCTCTCATATCAAGCGAAGCTCACTCATTTGACCATGATGGTGCCTTGACACACATGAGGTACATTATTCATTGCTTCATATGAAGTATTCAAATTTATATATTTGGCATGACAGTAGGGACCATTGGGTTGTTTAAGATAATGAATCATGGTACTTGGAAGTTATGCATTTTGCTTTGTTTCATCTTGGTGATCATCATCCATTTCCTAGTCAACTGGTGCCTCTCTTAGGGAGAGGGGTAGTACTAGAGGACGTTGCTAGGAGTAACATGCCCATGTTCTTTTCGTACATAACATACTCCATATATTCCCTCTCCGATTCCCTTTCTTTTGGGTTGGATTTATGCCAAAAAGGTTTGTGTTTTAGAATTGTGTTAGAAGGGGCTTGGATGCCTAAGGATGATGCATCTCTTTAAAAAAAGAAGAAGGAGCTTGAGGTAAATTTTAAAATGCAAAAGAAAAACGAAATGGATAATGACAAATCAAAATCCAAAGCAACTTGAGCTCAATCCCCTCACTATGAGCATCACCCCTAGTCCTCATGCAATGAGATGGATAATGAAAAAAAGGACCTAATTGAATTATCTTGACCCCCATACAATGAGATACTTATACATGAAGGGAAGACCTGCAAAGAAAAACAAATAATGTGAGGAAAAGGCAAGAATGGGGTGGAAAGATAGT
The DNA here is from genome assembly GCA_000404065.3 of Pinus taeda. Classification (NCBI taxonomy): domain Eukaryota; kingdom Viridiplantae; phylum Streptophyta; class Pinopsida; order Pinales; family Pinaceae; genus Pinus; species Pinus taeda. Next base: position 11,049 of record APFE031252500.1, read on the forward strand.
GTTGAGGAAAGGGTAACTCAATGCATAAAGCGTTCCCTCTACAAAGATGATCATGGGATGAATATCATGTTAGGATATTCCGACACATAGGAAATAGTTAAGTATAACTTGGTTTAGCATAGAGTTAGGTAAAGTGTGTTTCTTTACTATGTACTTTTGTAGCTTACAATCCGACGATCACGATATGTTCTAGACATGAAGTGATCCGACGGTTCATTCTCTCCTCGGTATTAACAACATTTGATCCGTGGCTTAACACCTTATTGGTCCATGATCTCTATTTAAAGAGAATGGAGGGTCATTTGTAAGGTGATTGTTCATGAGAGAAGCTTATGTACATTTTCTTTCTTTTATTAATAAATTCCCTGAAGTGGTCGCGTTGGCTCAGGCCGTGGACTGTTTCCCTCTTTGAGGGTTTTAACCACGTCAAGAATATTGGTGTATTGATTTGTGATCTGTTTGTGAGTGGTGTCATTTGGTGTTCTATCTGAGGAACTTACCCTGGAAATTCCTACATATTGTTCCATATACTTCACAACAAAATGGTGTAGTTGAAAGGAAGAATCACACCTTAAAGGAAATGGCTAATTGTATGCCTCAATCTAAAGGACTTAGTCTTAATTTTTGAGCAGAAGCAACTAACTTGAAAATTACATAGTAAATCGTACTCCTACTAAGGTTTTAAAGAATATCATTCCAGAAGAAGCATGGAGCTCAATTAAACCAGATGTAAGTCACTTTCGTGTTTTTGGAAGTGAAGCATGGGCCCATATTCCCGATGAGAAACATAAAGCCTTAGAACCTAGGAGTGAAAAATGTATTTTTGTTGGATATTCTGAAGATGTTAAAGGATATAGACTTCTTTCACCTAAATCCAAAAATGTTATCATCAGAAGAGATGTAAAGTTTGTTGAAAATGTATCGGCCTACGAACCTAGTTCGGCGGATGTGCCACCTCTCTCTATCCCTTCTACTTTTGAAAATATATATTCTTCAGATGATGACAACGAGGATGACAATCCTCCCCCACCTTCTCTGGATCCTTCTTCAGCTCCTTAGCTTCCAAAATGGGTCCATGCTACTTGGGATGCAACAGGTTCTCTTGCAGGTGATCCTACAGATCAACGATGTACATGTTCTCAGTTCGATAGAGCCTCTTCTTTATTGGCTCAAGCTTCAACGAATTATGATCCTGACACCTTTGCAGAAGCTTCAGGCCATCCAGATTGGGACGCGGTTATGAATGAGGAATATCATTCATTATTGGCAAATGATACATGGGATCTTGTTCCTCTTCCAAAGGGAAGAATTTTTTTTAGATGTAAATGGGTTTACAGAACCAAGTTTGGACCAGATGGAAAAGTTGATAAACATAAAGCTCGTCTTGTTGCTAAGGGCTTTCCACAAGTTGAAGGCATTGACTATACTGAAACCTTCTCCCTTGTTGCCAAAATGAACTCTATCCACCTTGTTCTTTCCCTTGCCGCCTCTTTCAAATGGGAAGTCCATCAAATGGATGTTAAATCTTCCTTCTTGCATGGGGACTTGCATGAAGAAATCTATATGGAACAACCTCTTGGCTTTATACAAACAAACTCCAACCTTGTATGTCGGCTTAAGAAATCCCTTTATGGCCTCAAGCAAGCCCCTCGGGCTTGGTATGCCAAAATGGATAGCTTTCTTTTAGACACTGGCTTTTCTAGGTGTCATTCTGACAATATTGTCTACACCAAGAAAGTGGGTAAGTCTCTTATCATTCTTGTTCTTTATGTTGACGATCTTATTCTTACTGGTCGTGATCCCAACCTTATTAACCATGTGAAGTCCAACCTTAAAAAGCAGTTTGAAATGATAGACTTAGGACAATTGCATTATTTTCTTGGTTTTCAAGTCTTGCAATCCAAGGAAGGTATTTCCCTTTCCTAGTCCAAGTATGCTTGTGATCTTCTACGCCACTTTCACATGGAAGATTGTAAGCCAACCCCTTCTCCCTTTCAGTCTAGAGCCAAACTTGTAGTCACTTGTACTTCCCCTGAAGTTGATGCTACCTTATATTGTCAACTTGTAGGAAAAATTTTCTATCTGACCCGTACCTGTCCTGACCTTTCCTTTGCTGTTGGCCTTATTGCTCGGTTTATGCAAAACCCACATGAAAGTCATTGGAAAGCAACTAAAAGAATACTGTTCGAGGTATAGTTTTGTTTGGGATTCATTATAGTGTAGAAGCATCTCCTCTATTGGTTGGTTTCACTGATTCCAATTGGGCTGGTGACCCTGATGATCAGAAGTCTACTGCAAGTTATGTCTTCACTCTTGGTTCTGGAGCTATTGCACGGGCTTGAAAGAAACAAAGTGCCATTTCTCTTTCTTCAGCAGAAGCAGAGTATCGTGGCATCCTAGAAGCTAGTAAGGAAGACTTGTGGCTTCGTCAGATCCTGTCAGAGTTTGGCTTTCAGCAGCAACATCCGACTACACTTTGGTGTGATAATCAAAGTGCCATTCAACTAAAGATCCAATCCAACATTAGCACAACAAACACATTGAACTTCACATGCACTTCATCAGAAAGGTCATTCATGACCATGTTCTTGAAGTGCAATATTGTTCAACCGATGATCAAGTTGCAGACATCTTTACAAAGGCTCTCACACAGAGGCGAAGTTTACTAAACTTCGATTTATGGTTGGAGTTCAGGAAGTTGTCACTAAGGGGGGATAGGCTCTAGATGCCTCCTTCCTCCTTCTCCTATTGTGTCATATTTGTACATCCTTCAATCCTATCCCAAGTTGTTCTTAAGGGGGGGATGTTAGGATATTTTGACAAATAGAAAACAATTAAGTATAACTTGGTCTAGTGTAGAGTTAGGTAAAGTGTGTTTCTTTACTATGTACTTTTGTAACTTACAATCCGATGGTCACAATATGTTCTAGACACGAAATGATTCAATGGTTCATTCTCTCCTCGGTATTACCGACACTTGATCCGTGGCTTAACACCCGATTGGTCCATGATCTCTATTTAAAGAGCATGGAGTGTCACTTGTAAGGTGACCGTTTATGAGCGAAGCTTATGCAAATTTCCTTTTTTTTATTAATAAATTGCCTGAAGTGGCCGCATTGGTTCAGGCTGTGGACTATTTCCCTCTTTGAGGGTTTTAACCACGTCAAGAATACTGGTGTATTGATTTGTGATCTGTTTGTGAGCGGTGTCCTTTGGTGTTCTATTTGAGGAACTTACCCTGTAAATTCCTACATATCATACATAGGCTTGCATGTCAACGATGCTATTTCCACAAGGTAAAACCTAAGTCATATCGTACCTAGTCTTGGAAAATTGCAACAAATCATTAATTGGTGTGAAGTTTGAAAAAGATACCTATTGTGATCTATTTAATTTCTTTTGCATTGAATATGAAAATCACTTTTTATCGTGCATTGACTCTTGTGCATAGTACTTATGTTAGATGGTCTCACATGGATATTTGGAGCCCCTCCATGATGATGATGCTTGCATACACATGGTATTTTGGAGGTTGTTGTTGACACCGTGCTTCCACACTTGATGAGGTTGTTCCACCTTGGAGAGTGTTAGGCTTCTTTGTTTCATGACATCCTTCTCGAAACACTTCACCACCCATTGGTGATGGGATGTTGCACCTTAGAGATGAGACGTTGAACCTATACCTTGATGTGGCACTTGATGATGGATGTTGTAGTCTACATGATGATGTGACACCCTTGATGATGATATCGCACCTTTTGGAGCTTGATGTGACCCTTGGGGATTAAGCATTGTGATTTTTGGAGGCAACGTTTCACTTTAGGATCCCTGACTTGCCTCTTGGAGTGAGTCGTTCACTTCTAGACAACATTTATAACACATATTTGGCCTTGGAGCACACTTTTATGAGGATGTATTGATATTTTGAGCATTATTCCTCACTTATGAGGCATTGTTGTGGGTATTGAGACTTATCCACTCTTGTATCATGGATATTTTATATATTGTGGCCCTACCTCTAGGGTTTGTAAGAGATTCAGGCGTTATTTTGTATTTTTAGGGCTTTTAGTGGATGAGGAAATGCTAGATTTCTCATGTAAATAAGAGAAGCATTCCTCATTTGTAAACTGTTGCTACCTCTGGAGACATGTCACTACTTGTCTTATTCTCTCTTATTCTAAAAGACTATGGAAGGATGACTAGAGTGATTTCTTGTGGAGATGGTTTTAGTGGTGATCTTGCAGTATCTATGAATTCTCATGGATAGGGTTTATGGATGATCTTGATTTTATAAGCGTTCTCTCTAATCTTGTTGGATTTGTTTATGGATGATTATCAAGTTTAATTGTAATTTTCTAGTGGAGAGGGTGCATTCACTTAGTTTCTTTTGGATAAATCCTTTCTTAAAAAGCCCTAGGAAAATTTATAGTAGAGACTCTTCCCTTGGATTTCTTGGATTTAAAATATACTAGGTAGACCTTTGAGGGTTAGTAGTGGACAATCTTAGATATCACCTTAGATCCTCATGCTTTCTCCCAAGGGACTCCTTAGTCGATCCCATATGCCTAAAAAATAAGTAGGCATTATTCTTTCTCCCAATGGTCAATGATAAAATCCAAAATTTTACCTTTTATTTTCTTCCCTAGGGTTAGATTAGGATTAATAAGTAGTTTTTTCATTTTCAGCCATATTTAGGCTAGACATCGAAGGTTAATATTGTTTGTATGGTAAAAATAAATCTTATAATCATATTTTAGATTGTTGATTTATTTTACATCCCTTCTAGGGCTAGACGTCTTGCATATTCGGGCTGTTACATGCCGTTTAATTTTTCAGATTGACTATGTTAATTAAATCCAAGTGAAATTCTTATTTTCAGGCCTAATTTTCATTGGCAATTACTTGTTCAAAGGCTTTTTTATTTGCTGATGTAATAAATTTTCTTGTTGAATATCATCCTTTTTGCAAGTTTGTTTTTCTTTTTTCATTTAATGTATATTTCACGTGGTTCACGATCCCTACACATTAGTGACTGCGACGTCCACAAAATAATTGTACCAGGTAGATCTACTCGAAGGGATCACTTCTTGTTGACTCAACCATGGAGCCTGACCTCGAGTGTGTCAAGAGAATTGAACTCGTGACCTCTCAATAATAGATATACTTTAACGATGGGGACTCAACCAACATACTTTGTGCAAGTTTTATTACAATGATAGTTTTTTTGTGTAGTGTTTGTGGTTCCCTTTTTGACCAATATTGACTTGCTAACTATGTTAAATTGTTTGAGAACTTCTTTTACTCAAATTTGGAAATTTGTCCTAATTAAACCAACTTATCTTTTTCTTGAAATTTATATCTTAGTGGTGGTGTTGTTAAGTAGTTAATATAGGAGTCCTTAAACTGGTTTTCTTTTTGCCTTAGGAATCCTTGAAGCTATTAGGAAAGCCTCCTTTGTGTAGGATGCATCCTTCACTAAAGAGAGGAAAGTGGTTTCCTAGGTGACAATGGTAACACTTTTATGTAACACTTGTCTTAGCATCTTGTGAATGCCTTTGCACCAAGGTGCAAGATTCTGTGATAACAATTATCTGATGGTTGAACAAGTTGGTTAGGTTTTTGGCCATAACTTTAAGACCCTATTTGAAGAGCTATGCTTGGAACCCTTCCTCATCGACTATTTTGCTAGTGTTTGCCATTTGAACTATTGGACTAATTGCTGCATCTCTAGGAATCATTCTCATGGACTAACTGCCACCATGGGTGAAGTCACCTGGTTCAAGTTCGACAACGATTAAGTACGACGAAAATTCGACAACGAAGATTTTAGCAATAAAATTCAACATCAAGTTCAATATGCTATAAAAGTTAGAAAATTATAAATATAATATCCTAAATTTTAACACACACATTAAAAACATAGGACAAAAATAAAAATAACATGTGAATCACATAATATATGGGAAAACCTATCATAAATCAGTTGTCAAACTAGAAGTAGGGACAACCATCACTGGTTACAATCCACAAATGCAAACTGACTCATCACTGTTAGTCAAAGAAACCCACGCCATCTAGTATTACCCACTGGTGGTTTGTAAGGGGGTAGGCTTTCACTCCTCGCAGATGCCTCTGGTCATGGGTTGTTAACCTGTTTCCTTACGTTCGAGGAAGACGAGCTCTTAACCAAGCATAAGCAGTTTTAGGTCATACTCCAGACCCAATAATTAATTAATTTTAAATTATACAATTTTATTTATATAAATTCTATGATAATAAAAATTATAAAACTTAAATATATCTTATATAAACTATAATACACAAATATTAAATCATAACATAATTTACTAATTTATATGAATTTATACCTAAGTTTATATGTTAAAATGTGGGCACATGCATTAATAGGAATCAAGATTTAGGGTAGTGGTCCTTGATCGACATTCTAATTTCGACTACAACCACATTTCGATTTCTCTTTGGATATTGTGTATAATTCTTTTCAAGCTTGTGAGGCTGCAGGAATTATATGGTCTTAGAGTGGCATTTTGATTTCTATTCGAATAAGGCTGAGCGAAATTCTAATATCGACTGCAACGACATCATGATTTCTCGGGTAAGGCATATGATTCTTTTCAAACTCGTTAGATTGCAAGAATCATATTGTCTTGGAGCGACATTTGGATTTCTATTCGGATAAGGCATACGATTTCTTTTGGGAAATCAAAACTCGAGGGATCTCTTGGGCTCATCAAGACACTGGATATGCTAAGGTTGAGCCATGCTTCTCCCAATGGAATCAAGCTCAAACCCAGATTTGCAAGAACAAAATCGAGCAAGGTATCGATTATAATCAATGTAGCTCGACAGGGTATAACAATACTATGGCAAACGAGCATGCCCATACTAAAAATCTTCAAGCCTTGACCCATAAACTATAAATGTGAAAAATACATTTCTACAATTATGAGAATTAAATGAATTTCAGTGAATTCCCCTTTAAATGGCATGGAATTAGTGATAATTTTAATTGTCAAATTATAGAAATGAGATTCAATAGAATATAAAGGACGAATTTGAAGGAATTAATTCATTGTCCTTACCCTTAACCACCTTTGCCCATGATTTAATATGCCTTTCGGATTCCTATTTAAAGTGGCTTGTTGTCTCTGGATTTCTTCTTGTTGGTTTTTGAGATCAAGAATTTTTGCATGTAGAGTGTCATGTGGTGGTTGTAGGGTATCTTGCACTTGGTTTTCATTTAGCAATTTCCTGATAGACAAGTTCTCTGATTCCACCTCAGAAACTCTAGATGATAGGGTTCTCACTTCAACTTGCAATTGCATAAATTTTTTCATTAAATTGCAAATCTAAGCTGCTAGGAGGATAGGATTTGTAAAGAGAGTGGATGAGGGATGAATTATAGATTTCTCTCATTTGCTTTGTAAATTTGGCTTTGCATTCGTGGCATAATCCGTTGTCCTACCATGAATTACATATTCCTCTATGTCTAACAACATATCCGTGGGCTATGTGCTTGTTGATCTAGAATAGGTGTGAGTGTGAGAAGCCGAGGGTGTGGGGGCAATGTTGTGAAAGAAATGGGAAAGATGGGAGGGGTTTTTGAGTTGCGGGGGGGGGGGGGGGATGGAAAGCAATGAAGAAGGGGTTGATATAGAGAGGAGTGGGGGAGAGGGAGGGGTGGAAGGAGGGGAAAGATGGGTATCTAGCTAAAACATGCTTATGTGTATTAGAAAAAAATCGAAGGTGAGAAGATGCGGACTAAGCTAAGTAGTGACAACTGAACTTGTTGTGCTAGCAAAGGGTTTTGGAGTAGGGTCAAGTGTAGGTTGCTACAAAGATTTAGGTTGACAAAGTGTGATGATTGCAGGCTTAAATAGTTGTGGGTTACATGCCTGCGACAAGGATCATGGAAGTGGGTGGATGGGCTCCTTGGATGTGGGTGGATGATAGGTATAAGAAAAAACATGGGCGTTCGAGTTGTCATGAATAGTCGCCAAGGAGTTGTGGGCGCGGGTCGAGTTGAGTTGCTGGCTGAGGAGGTGCGAGCTAATGTTTTTCAACAAGACATTCTTCCGAGAGAGAGAGAGAGAGAGTTGTCAAACTGATTGCTAAGGGATAGATATACCACCCAACCATAAACATTTCTACATGAACATAGTATAATGTTCTAAGATTAAAATGCAAGTCGCGAGTTAACATGTCAGTGGGAAAATAGTTAATATGAATGAGTATAAATGGGTAGTCTTTGTGTTCGCATGAAGTCAGTGGCAGTTAGAGTGTTGAATTTGCAATAGGGGAAACCTTGCCTTCCAAAGGCCCAAGACTTTTGATATGACTTTAAACTTTTGAGCTCTAATACTATATCACGATAACAGAAACCCAAAAAGAAAACCAATATTACATAAATTAATGAGAAAGCAAAAGCTTTCTTATAAAGGGTTACAAGCAAGTCGAGTCAATCTACTTAATGAAAGTGGGATAAACTGAGGAACAAAATAAAGCATAAGATCATTAAATAACTTGAAGTGACTTTATTAATGGCCATGTCTATTATCAATTTAACCATTATAATCTGACATTTACTTTAATAGCAGCCTTTGAAGCTCTTTGTTTTGTGTGTGCTTTATTCTGCATTTGATGTGACTCAGATAATTTTTTGTATCTTATCAATTTTTATCATTCAAAACAGCCCTCATTTGCATGGAATTTACTGTATTGAAGGATTTAGTTATGGGTGTCCTTCAGTGGTTTCAATACATTGATGTTTTTTTCGTTTTTAATCTATTTGAGCAGTTGATTGGAGTCCCTGTACCTGGACTGGAACTAGAGTTCCAGCCTGTTATTGACTACTTGCTGCCACACATTGTATCTCACAAGCAAGACACTCATGATATATATCTTCAGGTATATTCTAAGATTTGTGAAAGAAACTTTGTAATTATCTGGGCAGATTATCTTTGTAGCTTTAAAACACTGACTCAGGATTTTTTGACAGCTTCTTCAAGATATTACATCACGCCTCTCTCCATTTATTCCTCACCTAGAGGTATATATCACATATTTTCCGTATAAGATTTCACTGAAGACATTATTTTAATAAAGGAAAGCTACTGGAGTTCAGCTTCAATTTGAAAGTGTATCCATAATTATAATAGTTTGATAATTTCTATAGTACATGAATTGCAGGCAGAGCTCTTAAATTTCACTGACGCTGTTGAATCCAGCATTCGTTTTCTGGCAATGCTGGCTGGACCATTTTATCCCATACTTTGTGTTGCAGGGGAAAGGTTAGTTATATATATAATTTTCTTCTTCATGTTAAAAGCTATTTTATATATCATTTTTCTATTTCATGTTAAAAGGACTTTTATATTTGTAGTTCAACTTGTAGGTCATTATTTAGCATTCTCTTTTTCATGTTAAAACACATAAGGAAGGTTAGTTAAATATACTTCATTGCGTGTTTATGTGTGTGCATATATATATCATGTTGAAACGACTTTTATATTTGTAGTTCAACTCGTAGGTCATTATATATTATTTTCTTTTTTCATGTTAAAACATATAAGGAATCTTATGTACATAACTTTGTGGTTCAATTCATGGGTCATTTTCATTTTACTTTTGTCGTATGCTTAATTTTTCTGTTGTAGACCAACTAATGAGTATGTGCACATTCCACTCAATTACTTGCGATCTCCTTCTGCTATAATTCTTAATGGCACATAGTACAATGTGTTAACATGTATGCCAATGGATCTACCTGGCTCAGATTCAGGATCTAAGTTTCTGTGGGTTCGATCTTGATCTAGGTCCTGCAGGATCTGTTTCTGGATATGAAATGTTGGAGAACCCCCCTGGGAAATGTTTTTGGCCTATGAGAAGCAGAATGCGAACATATCCTCCATAAAAATCTGTTTTTTTTTTAATAAAAGCACATTAAAAAAACCTAGAAGTACTAGAGAAGTAACAAATAAGAAATAACAAATTTATGGGGTCCTAAAATCTTCAGTATTGCCTATAAATGAACCCCTTGCATGAACTAGCACAGCAATTTGAGTTTTCCATAGCCGTTTGCATTTCTGAGTTCATGATATGTGCAATGTTTACACACTCATTTCGTATGCATGCAATTTTTATAATTTACATATTTTGTCTCGACTCTTATGGTTTATATAATATATCAACAGTAACTATCTTTGTGGTTTATTTTCAAAGCTAAGAATGATTTTGACCCTTGAAATCTGAATTTTCTATGTTTCAGTTTTTTTTATACTATATGTATATGTTGTTTCCTCGTATGACTTCCTAAAATTCCTGCAAATCCATGGTCGAACCTGGCTAACTTAGCTTAGCTTTGATAGATAATCATATGATAAATTTAGCAGTATTATATACTCTGCAAGAAAATTATGTGTGCAAAGTGGGCTATGGTTGGCTGCTTGTTGCAAGTGTGTCATGCATATTCCTTTTTTGAAAAAATTGGGATCGCTTCATGTCACATGATACTATTTCCATTATATTGTGTACATTTAAAATGTGTCATTCCTTTCTAGACGAGACTGTCTAGTACATAATTCTCGCTGAGCTAGTTCCTAGATACCATTGTGGTTTGTCTGTTTCAAGTGCTTTTATTGTTCATGTTAATAACTGATAGAGATATATTTTATGGCATTTGGACAACTGTTGTCTTATTAATAAAAATTGCTCTGGCTAAAAATATCGAGGTATGATAAAAATGAAGCAATGTAGGATGGAAATGATTCATTGACAATTATTTGCTTCTGAGTCAGATGATATATTTTAAAACCATAGTTGGTAAACTTAGGGTGATAGTGTTTGTTATTATATTAGATAATATCATCTAGATAAGATAATTTTATTAATGACCATAAAAGAAGGTCAATGGAACTAAAAGATACATCCAGTCACCAATGTGAATACAATATGGGAGTGCAAAAACATCTGCTAGTTGTTGTTAAAAACTTAAATGTAAAGTGAAGCTTAGACAAGTGTTTGGTTATTATAATCACTGTCTAATTAAAACCAAACCGAAAATATATATAATAGTGTCATAAATGTAGTGATACAAAGTGAGAGTCTAAGATTGGACTCTTAATGCTGATCAAGAAAGAGAGAGAAAAGGAGAGAAATGAGGGTGTTGTCAAAGTCTTCTACTCTTGATGATAGAGGGAGAAGGGGGTGATCAGGGTGCTGGCTCACTGTCAAAGTTGTCAGGCACCCTAGGGGGATTTAGTTGCGTGATTTGGGAGGGATGTAGTAATGAGGGAACCTTTCTCTCCTACCATCTGAGGTTGAAGGAAAGAAGCTTTGGATAGAACTTTGGCTACTTTTCTAAGGCTGGGAGGTGCCATGCTCTGGATCCATTTGGAGTTGCTCCATCTGTCACTAATTCACTAGGGTGATGTGCAGTTGGAGGTCTTGTCTGACACCTTTGAAATGGTCTTGAGGATATTGGTCAACCTCTTGATGGGAAGGTTGAGGGGAGACATGGCGTCTCACCACTCTTTGGTGTGGAATTCTTTGAAGATCTCCACATCTCTTGTTGCCCTAATTAGGCAGTGTGACATGGAGGTATGAGGTAATCCTCCTAGTAGTCTCATTGCATAATGAGGTGTGCAAGAACTAGGATCTATGGCTGAATGTTTCTTTGATGAAGAGGGTGTTGCCGCCTGAATCCACACATGGTATTATTATGGAGAAATGCTTTAATTCCACTTGGTGTGGCCTTGGGGGCAAGTTTTGAGTTGAGTTGTTGTCACTCAATTCTCAACTCTTCGTCTATGCTATAGTTCCTAGCGAAATCAAGCGGGTGAACGCTATAAAAATAACTAATGCTCAACTAATCTTTGCTAGATAAGCTGAGTTCTAGGAGTTAAAATTACTAGCCAAGATATATCCACATTGTAAATGCAATCAATAAAATCAAAGCATAAATTTCATGAGCATGATAATTATAACCATCTATGAAAAAGATGTTGCAAGTTGAAGCAAATAAACCCGTGCCTAATGTATGGTACTTGCATAAATGGTAAATATTCCAAGTGAAGAAAGATAATCTTGAGAACAAAATTTGGAAATAACTATTCAATAGATAATGCCCAAAAGAAATGCTTTGAATAGTAAATGAAATGCGTGATAATAGTTCCAAAAGATAGATAAACTTTTCAAGACAAGGAAGCAAATGAAATATAAGCTCAAGCACTTAGTGAAATGCTCTTGGTTTAGTTTAAGTTAAGTTAGTTGGGTTAGTTGTAAGTTCTAAATCAAGTTTCAATCGAACTTCTTCCCTAAACCTTATCCTCGCTGGGGCCCTGATTCCATAATAAGGAGTCAATAAGAGGAGAAAGGTCTCTAAGTTACTACTTCAACCAACAATGTTGGAGGTAAGTTAATTATTGCAAAATGGAAAAAACCATCTATTGAAATATTGAATCCAATCTAGAGAGTTGCTTGTAAAGTACAATATGTTGGAAATCTTGGGGCGGGGGGTGAATCAGTGTTTCTTAGCAATTAGCACTTTTTAATCTTTTTTCAGAGTAGTAGTTAATCTTCAGTTATTATTATTGTTTTCTTCAGATAATAATCCACAGTGGACAATACCATTCAACAACGCAGAAATATACAACAATGGACAGAAATATTTTTAGGTGGAAAACCCCCTCTGGGTCAAAAACCACCAAACACTTCTCTAGTAATTGCCTTCTTCTCTCTTTAAAAGAAATATTAAATAACATCAAGATTTCATCTACAACTGAGGGATGTGTCAACCCCCCTAATTCACATGCCACAACCTGTAGGACGCTACTAAACCCTAATATCTTGCTGCGACCAGAAGGACGCCCAACACCCTGTAGATTAGGCCACAAACTGATGAGTGCCCCAACACTCTGTTTACCAGCTACTATCGGAAATGATGCTTTGCTGCCCTGTTAGTTTATCAACCACAATTGAATGGACACCACAAAACCCTGTGCAAGCCACAACTTGCCCTAGCACCACCTGGCCAACCGAAGTGTTCTCAAGCCACAACCTGAAGGCGACTCCAATCACTCAAAAGAGTCAGTAGATCACGTTTCAAATTTTCACAATTTTCAGACTAGATCCCCTATACTCTGAATCAATGTAGAATAGCTGTAAGGAAGATGTAGAATAGATATAAAATCCTGGTAGTCGCTGATAATTGTTCTCACAAATTAGTTGCTGCATGATGCTGCACATCAAGCTATCACTGTACAACTGCACATCACTGTCACTACATACTGCATATCACTGTCACTGCACAACTGTCATTACTGTTACTACAAATCACTCTCACTGCAAATCACTGCATAACTGTTGGCTACCACTGAATGTCACTTCACGACTGAATAGTCATCAATGCTCAAACAAAGCTATCATCAGGCTGCACACGATGCAATAACCATCTGGCACTGCTATCAAATGATGGCACAACCCAAGGTGTCTTAGGTCCATCCTGATGCCCTGCAGTCAGTGTTCTCAAGTTCTGTCCCGACTCCCCAGAGAGCTACCAACATATAGGTCAATGACTCAACACACTATTTGACTGGTCAAGCCCTGGTATCCATTTTCATCAATATGCTATACAACTGGATGAAAAATGCCTTCAACACTTGCTGCCCTGCAAGATTACATTTGTGTCACTGTACACTCTCTAGGTCATCACTACAAGACAAATCTTTAGGTCATCATAATCTATGTCAACTTTCAAGTATCATTGCATCTTATAGGTCGGGTCTAAGTGTTTCAATGTATCACAATCATAATAGTTTTATTAATATAGTCAACCATATGTCATTGCTAAGTCATTTATATGTCAGGTCCATTAGTTATGTCTAGGTGTTAAGTCAATTCACACTCTCAGTTTTTGAATTGAGACTTCTGTGATCCATATCAATTTTTTGAAGAATCTTCGGCGAAAATCACATAGAAAAACTTTTGTCGACGCATTTCGAACCAGCGAAAATCACATAGGGATACTCTGCCCTATCTATTTAATGTGCAAAGTGAGATCTGCTCATTCAACTTGTCCTGACGACGAACCACACTGGTTGGTTCGAAACTCTCAGTTTTATCAACAAACATAGCTCAATACCCTCTACAAAAGTCATATGGTATATGAATCGAGTTCTCTGCATAGCATTGTCCAAAGGTGCTGTTGCTTCATAGTTCATACATTATCACAGTCATGTTATCATATCATTGGAGGTGAGATCACTCGGTCTTTAAGTCAGTGTCGTCATCTGCAAGTAGTCACAGATCTGCTGCCTCAAAACACATTATCAGTTCCAATATCAGGTCACAAAGTTGCTTGATAGTTTTTCCTTATAGATGTTACAGCATAGTATTGTTTTTGCAGCAAATGATGATGCTTAATGTAGAACATGAAAGTGACCAGTAAACAAGAAACTACAAGATATGTCATGACTCTCCAACAGAATGCTTCAGATGCATTCTTGCTGATGATGGAATCAATACACCAAAGGATGCTTGCACATGTTACTGCGTTCATATTTATTTTCAAGTTTACATCAAATCACTGGAGTTAAGTACTGCTGTTATGAATGCTGTAGTTAACTTTGAGGTCAGAGGTTACTTACACTCGAAGAACTACTTCAAATGCTTACAGAATTGCCCAAGAAGACTGTAATACCAAGATAAAATTGCAAATAAAAACCCTGAACATTAATACAAATAGTGCTCTAAATGCAGGCCGAGGTTACTTTGACAAGGATCTAGTAAAAGCCCTTACAAATATTATTTAAATAGGCCTACACTAACTGAACCAAGCAGCTAATGTTGCTGCAAACAGAGCTCAAATGAATCCCATGATCGAAAATAAAAACACAATAATAAAAAACATCTCATAACCCTGCAACGACAAGAAACTACTGCTGTATAAGGCTGAGTATCGTGAAACAAGCTTTTGTAGGAGACCGAGAGCTATAAGGTGAGGACTGTACTTTCATTTTTCTTAAACAAGGTGGCTGCAATCCAAAACAGTCTCAACACACCAAACTGAATTCCTTTCTACGGTAAAAAATAAATAAAATTAAACTCAAAAGCTCTGTAATTCTTCGCTGTCCTAGCCTGAGGTTACCGAAAATTTCAGAGCCAAAGGACATAAAATAGTTTGTTGAAATGATAATTTTGGAGGAGTATGCACGGTCTTTTTATAGGCTTATATGTGGGTATAAGAGGGGCTCCTATCAGCATTCTGATTTCCTTTTACAAGACCACAAACTTACTTTTCTTTTGATGATATACATTACATATATGTTTCAGAGCCAAAGGACATAAAATAGTTTGTTGAAATGATAATTTTGGAGGAGTATGCACGGTCTTTTTATAGGCTTATATGTGGGTATAAGAGGGGCTCCTATCAGCATTCTGATTTCCTTTTACAAGACCACAAACTTACTTTTCTTTTGATGATATACATTATGTATATGTTGGAGCGACTCGTGTTCATAAAGTTTATTGACTTGGATAGTTTTGAAGTGGCTTTGTTAGTTAGGCCCTTTTAGGATATTTCAAAAACAATTTCTTTTTTAATAAAATTAATTTCATTTAATAGTTATTAATAAATTGTTTATTTAAGCTCTAAGGAATTTGTACACTAACTCATATGGACCCTATTTAAAGTTTGAAATCAATGATTGGCTTAGTGCATATGGTCCTACCTAGTTGTTAAGTCAATGATTGGTTTACTGCCTTTGGTTCTTGCAGTTATTCAACTTATGCGTGGTGAGATTACAGTGATAAACATTGTTTTTTATTGACAACAGTAGAAGGAGGTGTCATGTGACTACCCCCTGGGGTTTTAGCCCACAAAAAAGAGTCTTCAATTTCAATCTCAATTTTCTCTCAAACCAGGAGGAACCATGGGGCATACCACATATCAACAGAAACATCTCTTTGAGGAGAATCTAGTGACCTAGATCTCCAACACAAAATCAATGGTTTGACCCTTCAAAAACCCTCAACATGGTCAGGGTACATCCTCAGTTCAAGGAAACCAAACCCTAGGACTTGGATTTTAACCCGTCAAACAGTACAACTGCCATCTTGATGTGATCCGACAATGTTAATTTAATAGAACAATGGTATGTTACTATGTTCTATGCTTAGCACAATATTTACTTCAATGTTCCTTTAGCAGCCCAATAACAATTTCCAATTATTTCCAGTAGCAATCATATTAACCTTTAATCACATTGACAGTAAATGCAGATAAAACATAAAACAAAATTGTAGAAGACAAGCCAAGACAAGAGAACACCGGATTTGGTGGATGCCAGGGAAAAACCCGAATGTGGGGAAAACCATTTGTTCAAATATTCTTATTGTTATTCAATAGTTCAGCATAAAGAGAGAGTACAAAAGTCAAATTGATTAGCCCAATACAAAGTCAAATCAGCCCTGTCAAATTCTGCAGTCAACTGCAAACAAACTTCAACGCTAACCAGAAAGTCAACGCTGGTCAAAACAACAACAATTCTTCCTTGAAGCAGCTCGGTCTTCCTTGGTCAACCTCCGTCTGATCAGGAGGATAAATTCAGCCCAAAACAGCTCGGTCAATGTAATATCCCTTCTCCCTAAAATTTTGATTTTCATTTAAAAATTTCTGAGTTTTTAGTTTGAGTTTCAGTGTGGTATTTCTTCGAACAGTTAGCTTCTATTCTGCTGTAGGTGTTATCTAGGAATTCCACTTCAGAAAAACATACGCAGAGAGCAGTATGTAACTCAACAAGACCTCCCAAGCATTCAACTGATATATTTAATATCCCAAGAAACTATATAGACCAGAAATATGTTTTTCTTCATACTAAATATCAACTAGAACAGACCCATTATATTTCACTGTGCAATTATACTGGTAATTAAATGGTTTTGAGGAACCTGGGTACAATAGAAGATTGGAGGAAGTTCCTCCGCCCTCAACAACTTGTACACATATCAGAATTTGTCTCTCTGTGAACAGCAGCCAGAATGTGCCAGGAACCAGGGATTCGACCTTCTTGTGGGACTGGATTATCACCCTTCAATGCTACCTTCAGTCCTGTAACCAATCTGCTGTTGTATGTATTTTAATGGCTCAGTTTCTGAATGCAGAACACGTACATCTGCAGCACAAACACTCAGCCAATGACACAGCAAGGATTTCACTCATATAACCATAATAAATCGTTCCATTTACTAACTGAACTCGTCCAGGCCAATGAGGGAGACATGACTCAGTCAAACAGTAAGAATTAAATTCCTTGTCAAAATTTGATGGAGAAACCCTTTCAAAACAAAATGATTTTCTTTGCAAAAAATTCCAATGGTTAGTCACTTGACACCAAGAGCAAAATAAATCCCTAAAGTGCTTGCGGTGCTAGGTGAAATAGGTGCCAAAAAAGCTTGCGGCTAGGTGAAATAGATGCCGAAAAGGCCTGCGGCTAGGCTAAAAAATGCTCAAGAAAATTCCACAAGCCACAAAACCAATTTTTTTTAATTAAATCCCTTCTTTAAAAGAGGATAGAGAGGCCTCTAGGGCCCCTACGTTACCGGATCTGCTGAGGGAAAGAGGTGGAACTGCAGATCCCCGAATCCGAAACTGGTACGGATACGGATACGCTAGGATCTGCGTACGGTCAGTTTGTGACCATCTGCCAGCGTGTATATATATATATTTAAATAAAATTACGCATAGTTTTTTAATACCATCTGCCGGCTTATTTATATATATATATATATTATAGATTTTAAATAAAATTATGTGTTATGTTTTTTAAAAACCATCTGGCATATATATATATATATATATATACACACTACGTTACCGGATCCACGGGGGGCAAGCGGTGAAACCTCGGATCCCCGAATCCGGAACTGGTACGGATACGGTGGGATCCGTATGATCAGTTAACAAAATGTATGTCGCAGTTTAGGTGGGTTTGGATCTTTAGTTAACAGTTGATCCAACTCAGTTAATTGAAATTTTATTATTGTCTAACTTTTAGTTTCACTCCTAGTTTAGCCGCAAGGAATTCTATAAAGGGGCGACAGTGAAATCGATTTTGGCGTGGGCGAGTTTCGTTGGCAGCGTCGTGGGAGAGCAGACATCTGTGCGGCTTCTCTGTGCAGCGTCGTGGGTCGAGCTATGCGGCGTTCTCTGTGCAGCGTCGTGGGTCGAACAAAATCGAGGGAGCAGGCGAGCCATCCTCCAGTTCTCAGTGGGCGTCGTGGGTCGGGCAGAGGAGCAGGCGTGGGCGTCGTGTGTCTCCAGTTCTCTGTGCGCATTGTGGGTCGGGCAGAGCAACAGGTGTGGGCGTCGTGGGTCGGCCCATAGAGTTGCAAGCGGTAAGATTTATATGGTTAAAAATTATAATATTTTTTTTATGTGTTACACGTTATATGGTTAAGAATTAAAATATTTTTTTTATAAACAAAAGTTAAAAGTCATCGGCCCGTGGGCTGTAAGTTATATTAATATAACCTGTAAAAATTATAATATTTTTTTATATGT
>APFE031252500.1:32395-50798 GCA_000404065.3 Pinus taeda
CACCTAAATACATAGAAAATACAGCATGCGGGCGGATGAGCGAAATTAGGAAACGAATCCTTGTCAACTGAAACGGATCACAAGCCCTGAAATGGATGTTTGGAGTTAAACCGAAATTCTGTAGCGGCTGTATGGTAGCCGAACATGTTGTTGCACGAAAAAATCCTGTCTTCTATGCTTTCTCGATCATTCGTCATGCCGGCGGAAACAACTACGGGTGCATAAGTCATGCCGGCAGAAACAATTACGGGCCCTGGAACGGATGTTTGGAGTTAAATCGAAATTCTGTAGCAGCTGTATGGTAGCTGGACATGTTTTCTTGTTGCACGAAAAAATCCAGTGCTCTTGATCATTCGAGATGCCGGCAGAAACAACTACGGGTCCATAGGTCATGCTGGCAGAAACAGTTCCGAGTCCTCTCATGAGCCATTTTAATTTTGATTTAATCGATTTTTTTAAGCTATAATTTTATTCCATTGATACGAATTTTGACGGGTTGCTATCCTGTTGTTTTCAATTTTAAACCAAATTTTCAAAAAAATAATAAAACAGTGAAATTTTGTTGGAATGCACGAAGACTTGTCCAAAATATACAGAAAATCAAATCTGTTAACTTAACACGTGGTGTAAACCAATAGGCAATAAGACAATCTTTTTGTCAATAGTCAATACGATAAAAATAAAATTACAATATTATTACAGCATTATGTTTATATATAAAACACAATAATTATAAATATTTGATTACAATGAAAATATATATTATGTTTATAAAATATTTTTTTTACACATATATCAAATTAATTATTTTAATTAGTTTTCTGTTTTTATGGGATAAATACCCAAAAATTGAAATATCTTAGTAGATATATCTTACTTTATGGATTACTTAGAAAATAGTTAAATGTGGGGTTTTTTTGGAAATTTTTAATTTTTATTTAAATTACTCAGTTTTAATTTTATGTAGTAGTCTCATTGTTTAATTGTTTTATTTTTTCAATATATTTTGGTGATTTTTTTTTGTTTAAATTTATTTAAATTTTGATAAAATTCTGTTGGAATTGTTAATTTGATTTGTCACTAGTGTTTCATACATTTTATAGGATTGAACTTATTTAGACATTTAGAAAAGCATTTTAAACCAAAATATACCTCTAACCAAAAAAATATTTTATCTAATTCTAACCAAATTTTTATAACCTATAATAATTAAACAATACATAATTTTATTGAGGGAGTTTGCATCATTTCAGTGTTTCAGTCTTCATATTTATAATATATTTAATGGTTTCAGGGAGTATTTGATTTTTGAACTCTAAAGTGTTTTTCTTTTTAATTTAAAAAATATTATTATATTTTTTTGTACTTGACGTATCCTCGCCGTATCCGGATCCTGGATTTTCAAAAAACTAGTGGATCCGGACCCGGATCCGTATCCGTATCCGTATCCGGATCCGAATCCTGGTAACTTAGGGAAATTCAGCAAGGGAAAACTCCCTGTGCAAGCCTCTACAACCAAGTCTTCATTGCCATCTACACCAACTCTCACAAGTAATAAAAGGCCTACTCTAGGACCTCTTGAAGCAATATTCAATAACCAGGGTAGAGAAGTTACAGATGAGCATGTTGCTCGTTGCATCTATGCAAATGGACTAGCATTCAATTTGGTGCGCTCTCCTTATTGGCAACAAATGATTGAAGCAGTTAATGAAGCACCAAAAGGATACAAGAGCCCCGGGTATGAAAAGGTATGCACCACTTTGTTAACATCAGAAAGAAAATTTGTGGATAGATAATTACAATCAATCCGTGATACATGGGCAGAAACAGGGGTGTCCATCGTTTCTGATGGATGGAGCGACCAAAGAAATCGCCCTTTAATTAATGTTATTGCAATTTGCCTCCAAGGAGCAATGTTTTTGAAGGCCATTAATTGCAGTGGAGTGGAAAAAGATGCCACCTTCATCTCGACAATTCTTATTGATGCAATAGAAAGTGTGGGGTCACAAAATGTTGTCCAAGTTATCACAGAGAATGCAAAGGTTTGTAGAGCAGCGGGCCTGATTGTGGAGGGTCAATACAATCACATATTTTGGACTCCATGTGTAGTGCATTCATTGAACCTTATGCTAGCCAAGATTGGTGAAATTGAGTGGATCAATGAAATATATGTAGCATCAAAGGAGATCCAAATGTTTATCAACAATCACTCAATGTCCCAAGCCATATATCGGAGTTTTGCAAAGTTGGAGCTACTAAAGGTATTCCAATTTTAATCAATGTTATGCATTATGAGTTCTCAATTTTAATGTTCAATTTATTTTATGTCTGATTTAAGATTTTACTTTTCAATATGTTTATGTAGGTTGTCGAAACTCGTTTTGCTTCCCACACTTTAGTCATAAAGAGGCTTTTGGAGGTCAGACAAGCATTATAGGCAATGGTCATTGACCCTCTTTGGGAATCATGGAGGACTTCAACTTCTGATAGAGGACAAAGAATAAAGTATATCATTCTTGATGATGCATGGTGGGACAAGGTCCAATACCTTTTGCAGTGTGTTGACCTCTACCGGTCAACTACCCATGCAGTACACTCCCTTTTTTTTTTTTTTTTAAAAAAAAAGAGGCAGCACCTAATCAGTTTATCCGTCCCATCCTGCAGTCATCAGCAACTTGATCAATCTAATCGTAAACCCAGTCTGCATGTATTAATTGTAAATAATCCTAGCAGATGTGAGTCGTGTTGTAAATTGCCTAGGTGGACCTAACTTTCCCATGATAATCTATGTCCCGGAAGGTTTTTCGTCTCACCAATCCACGGATCGGCAGAGTTTTCCTTCAAACTTGACCCCAAAGCCGGGATAGATTTTGTCATTGGAATTTTAGAGAATCCTAGTGTGTTAGCCTGCTAGATTATAGTCGTGTCGCAGACCTGGGGTTTTTGTGAGGGTCTATGTTAAAGGGGTTTTTCTCCCTTGAGATGTAAATTGTTAAAATCATGATGTAATGTGTCCTGAGGGTCGAAAAATGTTCAAATCCCCTCATGAGTCCTAAGTCCTAGATCCTAGGTGGTGTTTCCAAGGTCTTAGTTCGATGATCCAGTTTAAAATAAATTAAGAAATTAAAAAATGAATAAAAATAATAATAAAATATAAAATAAATAAAAATTAAAATTTAAAAATAAAAATAAATAAAATTAAAATAATAAAATAATAATAATAATAAAAATAAATAATAAAATAAATAAAATTTAAAAAATTTAAAAATAAAAATAAATAAAAAATTAAAAATAAAATAATAATAAAATAATAAAAAATAAAATAATAAAAAAATAAAAGTTTAAAAAAATAATAATTTTAAAAAAATAATAAAATAATAATATTTTAATATCGACGGATGGGATCAAGAGATGTCTTGATCCTCATCAACGGTCGAGATCATTTCAACTTGGATCACTCGAACTAGCCGTTGGGATCATTTCCTTTATATAGGGTTTTAGGAGGTCATTTCAGATCATCGGATCTATGAGTCAAAGACTGAAGAAGCTCTCTTGTAAATCTGTTTCTGGTTAATAAAGAAGACTTTGGGGTCCATATCTTGCTGGTGTTACTCTCTTGAATGCTGTGAGATTGTTTATTTTTTCTGCATATATTATTTTCAGCCGTTAATAATAGCTTTTTGTAGAGCATTGTGAGCACAGGTATCTTGTTCACTTGCTAGGGTTTGGGTGCTGTTAGGGTTTCTGAAGTAATGGCAGGTATCTCCATTACTTCCTGAGATCTAGGAGCATTTTGGCCCTCTTTACTGATGGTTGTTTTGAGCTGTGCAGAAAACATTTTCTGAAGGAAATTTGTGGGTGTTCGGGGAAGTTCTCGGCTGAACCAGCCAACTCCCACAAGCATTTTTTTTTGCTGAGCCCAGTCAGATTTGATCCTGGGTCTATCATTCGGTTTATCTTTCCAATTTGCATGAGAGATTTTCTGAAGTTCTTCACAGTGAAAATTTGAAAATCTTTATTTCTTTAAAATATTTATGTGCTTACTGCCTAATCTGGCTGCTAAGGGGCCAAAAAATTTTGTAAATTATTTCACTGTTCTAGGGTTTCAAAATTTTTTCTGACTTAGGGTTCTTAAATTTTTGTTTTATTCACAGATATTGCACAGGTTTGAGGGTTTCGATGATAAATTTTTTCGCTGTTGATTGATCTACCCGCCCCAAGCCTGCACACGTCGACCCTTGATTATCTGCAAAAAAAACACAAAGCATAAGTTAAATCAATACGTATTGCAGAAATCAGGGATCATTTCATGAGCAGGCAAATCGATTTTTTTTAAAAACGTCGTGGGTATTAGGTGGACGTCAGGCCTGTGCACTGGAGAAAACGTGGTTTCAGTTTTATGCCTGGAGTCTCACGCCATTTCCACGCAGCCTTCCACAGCTAATCTTCACGCTGCCGCTGCCTCATTCCGACACCTGCATTCAAACACACAATGGCCAGCGTAGGCAATGTCCCAGTTTAAAATCGATTCAGGGTTCCGCATTCCATATATATATCAGTTGCAGACCCTCGAGGATATCCGCACAAGCCTGCAAACAAATTTTGATGAACTGATATGCGTGGATAAACTCCTGGCCGTCGAAATTTTTTTTTTTACCCGCACGCTGATCACCTGCAAAACACATTCAAAAAACCAAAGCAGTCGATTTCTGTTGATCCCGTGGGATTCAGGTTTGGCGTAGCTGCACATACGTAGGTTAAAAAATTAAAAGGAAAATCGATTTCATTTTTTGTTGTTTGGTTTGGTTATGTTACGTTCGATTTTGTTTAGGGTTGTAATGCGTTTAACATATGAGTAGCATAGGTAAAATCTTTTTTTTTTTTTTTATTTAGTTTGGTTATGTTTTTTTAGTTTAGTTACATATACGTTAAGTTTAAATCATTTAGATTTTTTTTTATTTTTATTTTCTTTTAGTTTGATTTTAAAATAAAATTCATAAAAGGGCTTTAGGGTTTTAGGATTTTGATTTAGTTTTAGTTTTAATTAGTTAGATTTAAATTAAATTTTTTTTTAAGGGCCTTGTTTAAAAAAAATAAAAATAAAATAAATAAATAATAAAAAAAAAAAAAATAAAAATCCCCCTCAATAAAGTAATTAGGTTTAGAATTAGTTTTGATTTTTTTTTAGTTTTATTTTATTTTTTATTTTAGTTTTTAGAACAGATTAAATTAGTTTTCCTTTTTTTTTTAAATTTTTAAGATTTTTTTTTTGAAAGTCTAAAATATTAATAAAAAAAAAAAAAAAAAAAAATTAGGACTTTAGTCTTTTAGATTAATCTTTTAATTTCTCTTTTA
Source organism: Pinus taeda (assembly GCA_000404065.3). Classification (NCBI taxonomy): domain Eukaryota; kingdom Viridiplantae; phylum Streptophyta; class Pinopsida; order Pinales; family Pinaceae; genus Pinus; species Pinus taeda. Next base: position 37,751 of record APFE031252500.1, read on the forward strand.
GTTTAGATTTTCGTTTTAAAATTTTATTGGAAAAGCATATAAAATTTTTGTGGGAAAATTATTTTGTGCCAGATTCAGTGGTTTTCATGTTATATCTTTCACGCTGAGATCTAGGTTTTCAAGTCGAGACACGAAATTGATATCTGGTTAATAATTTACGATTCTCGTGGTGGTTTTAAGCATTTATCTTCTCGAAGTTTTCAGTTGTTGGATATCGTTTTAGTCATGTGCTTTCGCTGATGACAAATGATTGCTGGTCACGGTTTATTTTTCTATATCATTTAACAAGTAATCATTTTAATAACAATCTCTCAAGGCACTGGTCTGCTAACTAATCAAATCATTTTAAGTGCTTATCTTAATCGTGTCTCGTGTCTCCCAACCGACTGTTTGCCAGTTGGTCTTCATTATCTCATAGGGTCTACCCCCCTTAGCCGCGGGAGACAGGCTTAAACGGAGGGATCGGGGATCAGAGTGACAGCCCCTGGTTTGAGCGTTGTCGTGTCAATCTGCGCGACAACATAAGCAACATGCAGGACCCTTTTACAAAGGTCTCTCGATGACTCCAAGTCGTTCGGGATAATCACAAATTTGATCTTTCCCCTCGGGGCTTTAGCGACCTGTACATCATCTCAGTGAGATGGAGCCTCCTTGCTTATCGACTTTCCATATCCCAGATAAGGCAGTATTTGATGTCGGTCTGCTGGAGCAATTGTCGAATACGGGATTCCTCAATAATTGAATCCCACCTCTGGTTGTCACAGAGAAAAAACAGCTCACTTAAGAGCTTCCGCAACCATGCAGCTTCATACAAGATCATACTCGTAGCCATTTATTTGGTCTTGGCAGTGCTTATAGCGACCGACTTCTTCTTCCTGCTCATCTAGGATATCGAGGCAGATTCCAAAGAGAAACAACACTGAGAAGTGCTCTAGTGATCCTCCATACTGCCTGCCCACTCATCATTCAAATAATCAAGTGGTTTCATATTTCCAGCAGTGTATGAGAGATTGTGCCCTGAAGATATCTCAGAAGATTCTTGGCACCAATCTAGTGAGGCTCAACCAAATATGAGCTCACCATGCTAACTGCAACACAGATGTCCAGACGAAGGTTCTCCAAGAACATCAACACGAATGAGTTTATGAAACTCAGAGGCATTTCTCAAATCAGGTCCGACATCACTACCATATAACTTCTGAAAGTTAAGATCCTTGAGGTAGTCACAAGCTTGCAGCTTATCTTTCCACATCCAGAATCCAACTCCCTCTATCTCCTATAAATGAGAGGGTCTGCACCTGTCAGACATAGGTGCCGGTACAAGAGGTTTATCATCCACAACCTTCGAGTAATGGTTTGGATCGGTTTCACTCCTAGTGAGTCTCAGCTGCATTAGACAGCTATCAATCCTCTCATACTACGCCCAAGGTGTTTTTCTTCAAGCCATAGAGGGCTTTCTTCCACCTGTATACATGAGATTCCCGATCATGAGTCTCAAACTCCTCGGGTTGTTCCAAGCCTGTGGACCTGCTGCATGAGGGGAATGATCCCCTTATAATATTTCCTTCGGTACATTTCAGGCATGTACCTTCATGCTTCTTTTTGAATTCAAGCATCCAAGTCATCATCTGACTCACAGACCTCCGGTGCTGAGTCAACGGACATGGTCCCCAGAGGACTTCCTGCAACTTGATACAACCCAGAACTCAAAACATCTTTGCAAGATATATTTTCAAACACGTACCTTTCCATCGATAAGTGCCACCCTGTAACCTTCCATTTCCGAGATGGACATCAGGTTCTTCTTGTGATCAGGTACATAGAAGAGATTTAGGGTTTCTTGCTTTCGTGGAAGAGTCGACCATTTCCTTGATGATCTGCATTACCAGTCATTCCTTTAATCGTTGAAGATGTCCCAGGAATGATTGTTATCTTCATCAAGAGATGTGTCCCTGCCATTCGGACACTCCTTCGCATAACGGCCGAACTTATTTCAACAACGCATCTGCCTTTCCTTCCACCCTTAGATCTGAACTTCCCAATGAAGGGATCATTAGATGGGCCATCAGAAACTTCTGCTGCGCCATTCTGATAACATTCTCTGCTTTGACTTCACCCTAGGTGAATATGAGGAACGCATTGATCCTTCTGTCTTGTCCCAACTGCCTTTGGTGATTGCTCTTTCACTCTTGCTTGGGCATTGTCTTCACCTTAGCTCTGATACCATGTTAAGATTAGGTATGTTCTATGATAGAGCAATTTATTAAATTTTCACAGTTAGCAATCAAAATTACAATAAACTGCAGATAGAACATAAATATAAAATGCAGAAGACAAGCCAAGACAAGAGGACACAAGATATGGCGCGAGCCAGGGACAAACCCCACAATGTGTGGGGAAACCCTTTGATCAAATCTTCTTTTTATCTTCAAAGTTCAGCCGAGAAAGAGAGAGAGAGTACATTTACAATAGAAGTCAACACTTTGACTTATCTAGATCTAAGCATAGATCATCTCCTATAACAATGAGATCAGTTGAAGACATTCTGCTTCAACTGATTCTCAAGGTGACTCCTTCACCTATCATCATTCTGCATCTCGTCCATTTGTTGTACCTTACAGTGTAGCACCAACACACTGCATCCTACATGCTGCTCATGATCTTCTGCTCCCCATTCATCATGTTACGCTGCACCCAAATATCACTGAGTTGATCTCAACATCATGGATCTGCACCCATCTAATGACTAGTTTACTACTCTCATTGATATACAGATAGTAGCTTGGGTACAGCTTTTCCTTATAAATAGGCATGTGATCTATAGAATAGATCCATGACATGGTCATCCTTATACCAGGTATTCTACAGGAGTACCACAACAGCATATAAGGTTTCCATAAACAGCGTTGAGAGGTCTTCATGACTGCGTATGGTCTTCCAGAATTATATAGACAGTTCTTCATTCAAACGAAATCCTTACAAGTGTGCCATGACTGTACCATATCCTGTGTATGAGTCTTTTATGAACTGTGTATAAATGTCTTCAATGAATAGCGTACAGTGTATTGAATTTACAGCATATCAACGTACCATGAACAACAAGTTTCCTTTCCATAGAGGTTCTTCTATCCCGATGGCTTCATACATGACAGCGTTGGATTATGCCTGCGTGTATATATATATATATCCTGTGTATATATATATTCGACTTGTATATGTATATATATATATCCTGCCTCTGTATATGTATATATCTAACTGTCCTGACTATTGCGTTCATGATCAGTGTTCTGACTGTGGTCCTTTTATTTTGCAGCGGTTACATTTATGTTGGACAGTGTACAAGTGCTCCAAGCTGTGCGTATATATATATGTTGTGTGTAGACTGCGTTTAGGCTGCTATAGGCAGCGTATTAGGGCCTCCGTATAAGGCTTTTGTATAGTGTAATAATGCCTCCATATTAGATTTCAGGACAGCGCATTTAGTGCATCACTTGACTTGGTAATGGAGCTTCTTTAGTTAGTGGATAGGAGCCTTTCCTTGACTGCGGCTGAGGCACGTCTGAACTGTGTCTAGGGCACAGTTGAACTGCGGCTAGATCATCATCTCAACTGCGTATAGGGCATCATCTGAACTAAGTAGAGGGTCTCCTCAATGTCTGCGGATCTAGCCTTATCCAAGCCTTCCTTTGTTGCGGATAGGGTCTTCCATTTAGCTGCATGTGAGGTCTCCTTTACTGCGGCCAGATCTCCTTCAACAATGTACAGTAGCTAGGGCATCATCCAAGGCCAACATATTCTTCTTAGTGTCTCTCCTTCACCAATAACCCAAGACGTGGAGAGGAGGAGATCACTTGAAGAATGTATTGTCTAATGACTCCAAATCCTCTCTTATTTATACTAAAATAGGATGATGAATAGACATGACGTTTGGGCTTCTAGAGCCTACATACGAGCTGGTCGGCCAGATAATAAAATCATAATCTAAATAAATTCATATCTCCATAAAAACATATCGGAATCGAATATTCTTTGGATCAATCCTACACCTCTCGACGAGAGGGATCCAATAAAAATATCAGCTGCCATAAATAAGCTGACCCACATGGAGTTTGGCCCTAGTTGCCAATTTAACAATATGCTTCTAAAAGTTTACAAAAAACTGCATACTAATCAGAAGAAAAAAATAAATCAGCAATTAAGAGTCTAAGACTCTTAAGAGTGAGAACTAGAAGCGATTCCTTCCACTCCATCGCTTGCTTGACTCTCAAAGTTCTCCAAGTCATGAAGGCTTAAAAGAGGAGGCTCCTCTAATTGGACCCAGTCTACCACGTTTGTAGTTTGCAAATCTATCTCTTCAAGGTCGATTGGTGAATGATCCAAACCTGTCATTATCATGAGACATTGAAATGTGAATTAAAGTTTCACTTTGAAGTTTGAACTTTAAAGTACGAACTAGATTATGAAACCTTCAAATTCAAGCTCTCGAGTCTCACCTAGTATTTGTTTGTTGCGAAGTCGTAGATTGTAATGGACAAATACAAGGTCATTCAAGCGTTTTTGTGTGTATCGATTGCGCTTCTTAGAATGTATTTTCTCAAACATGCTCTAGTTGTGTACACAACCTGAAGCACTACATGCTTGGTTTAAGATTCGAATGGAAAATCTCTTCAAATCTAGCGTATCACTACCAAAGTTTTGCCACCAAAGACCTAGCAAGTGGTAAGGGTTTGTGAGTAGAAGTACTAAATAGTAAAAACTTAAAAAGAAAAGAAAATTTAATAAAACATTGAACATACAAAATAAAGTTTAAACAAATTTAATGAATTGATGAAGCCTTCAAGCTGGGTACCTGGCAACATCTTAGACCTTTCTCTTATAGCACTAGTATAGGCAAACAATTTAGATGGCGCCCTATAATCTTGTAGTTGTGAAAAGACACGACTTTGATGTTCTGGATCAGGGAAGCACCTTTCCATGCATGTCATAAGTCCTCTGCCAACCTCCCCATCCTCATTAAATTTGCTCTTATCATAAAAATATTGTGGGTTTAAGAAGTACCCAGCAGCATGTAAGGGGGAATGCAATTGCCTATCCCAACGTGGCATCTATAATGTCCCAAAGAGGCATATACTTTGTCTCATCATCCCCATATCTTCTTTTGATGGCCTCCTTTGCAAGATCCATTGCCTCATAAATGTAACCCATAGCGAGTTTGTCACCATCAACCATCCTGAAAGTTCAAGCATTCAAATTTAAAGAAATATGAAACATTGTAAATAAAAAGAAGCTTGAAATGAAATTTAAAAAATGAAAAAGTTAAAAGACTTTAGGTACTTAAGAACTCTAACAAGGGACTCCGTCACAGCAATAGTCTCTTCAACATCTTTCCAGAAACCATCATTAAACACAAGTGCAACAATTTCGATGCCTTCAAGGGTCTTGGAATATTTAGATGCCATCCACTTAGGTCCCAAGAACATCCTCTTCAGATTTATCTTTTGCTCAACCACACATTGCAAAGATATGCAATTTGTTGCAAATCTAGTCACTGTAGGTCGAACAATTTCTTTACCTTCAGTGTATTTTCTCATCGTGTTTAGGACAATAGTGTGGTTGTATAGGTATTTGGTTATGGATTTTTCCTTCTCCACAACCTCATGTATCCAATGAAGCTTACCAATGTCCTTGAGCATTAAATCTATGCAATGGACAGCACAAGAGGTCCAAAAAATAGTGGGGTACCTAATCTCAAAAAGTCTACCAGCAGCCATATAATTAGTTGCATTATCGGTGACAATTTGTACAACATGTTCTTCTCCCACTTCTTGAACGACTTCTTCCATCATTTCACAGATAAGTTGCGCATTCTTAACCTTCTCTAAAGCATCCACTGATTTGAGAAACATTGTGTTTGCGAGCCAAGATACAAGGAAATTTATTAAAGTTCTATTCCTCTGATCTATCCATCCATCACTCATGATGGTGCACCCTGTTTCTACCCATGATGAACGAAACTCAGCTAGCACAAGCATGACATCTTCAACACTCTCTAACAACAAATCTGTCCTAAGGCTCTCTGATGTAGGGGCTTTGAACCTTGGACCTGCAATAGCAATTGCATCAATCATAGCTTGCCAATAAGGACTTCTAGCATAGTGGAAAGGTATGTCAGAATAGTACCAAAAGTTAGCAATGGCCTTCCTTGCCTGACTATGGATATTTTTTTTCCAACCAATGGCATCCAAGGTAGGTTGGGAACCGGGTTTTGTGCGGGGAGCAAAAAAGGTGTTTGTGTTTCCAACTCCAGTGTTGAAGGAAGGACTCGTTTGGCCTTGAGTTTGACTTGGCCTTGGAGGCATGTGTGGGAAACTTGGGAGCGGCATTGAGGATTCAACAGAGTGAGGTGACAAGGGGGTAGTGGTAGAAAAACCATCAAGTCCAAGAGTTCCTATTTCACTATTTTGCTTTGTTTTCTAGGCATTACGCTGACTCAACATATCAATGGCCAAGGTTGTTTGGTGTTTGACATTATCATCAACCTTGTTGCAAAGACCTATATCATGGCCAGGGATTTGTGCAAGGTGGAACTTGAATCTATAAATGCCTCCACTACATTTCGCTTTTCAAAATTTACAAAGGAGCCTGGGGTCTCTGGGAATCTTATCACAATAAGCCCAAGCAAAGTCCTTCTCCCTCGGCATTGTTGTTGTTTTGGACTTGTGTTTAATCTGTGGCTTCTATTAAGATTTGGAGTCGTGGCTTCTATTTAATTTGTAGCTCCTGTGAAAGACAATAAAAAATTAAATTTAAAATGATCCAAAAATTTAAAATATGCTAGAAATTTAAAAAATTAAATGAAGACAAATGTCTAAAACATTAAATGAAGACAGATGTCAGTAATCAATGAACATATATATTATAGAGATTATGCAAAAGGTGAGTGAGGATCATTGTTATGGAGCAGTATTCTAAATTTCTAATATTGAGCAGCACTTGCTACAATCTGGTTGATATAGATTCTAGAAGGTGCAGAGTTCTCATTCCGGTTCCTGAGCTTGCCCAAGTGTGTTTGTAACTTTGTGGCATCATCTTGAATTGCTTCGCATAAACTCTTTGAATCTGATTGTTATTATAAAATCCTTTTGTACCATGTTTGTTACATTCAAAATTATTTTTGTTTCAATTCTTTGGGTAATGTCTCTACAGTTTATAATCTTGAACATTGTTTTTCCAACAGCTTTATGAACAGATCATCTACCAGAGTCAGGTAAGTTGGTTGAGGTTGCTTGAAGCTTCTGCTGCTAAATCACCAGAGGTAAAATATGTGGCAACAGCTGAGGCAACAAAAAAAATTGTGTGGCTCAGGAAACTTCTGGAACATTTGCAAGTAAAACAAGTACACTCGACTCCACTCATGATTGACAATACCTCTGCAATAAAGTTGGCCAAGAACCCAAAGTTCCATGATCGAACGAAGCACATCAATACAAAATATCATCTGATTCAACATCATGTTGAGGCCAAAGCAGTGCATCTTTGCCATTGTTCCACTAATGAGAAGATTGCAAACATCTTCACCAAAGCACTTGGAAGAGAAAAGCTTGAAAGATTTAGAACGATGCTTGGACTCACCAACATCCCTTCAGATTAAGGGGGGGAATGTTGACACCTAATCATAGGGATTGGGTGAACAAATTGTAAATAATGTAAATAATTAATAAGAAAAAATGAAGAGTCATCGGGTGATGAAACTCAACAGGCACTCCTTGTTAAAATTGGCAACTAGGGCCAAATTTCATGTGGGTCATCTTATTCATGGCTGATAATATGTTCATTAGATTCCTCAGGTTGAGAGGTGTAGGATTGATCTAAAGATCATCCAATTCCGATAAATATTCATGGAGATAAGAATTTATTTTGATTATGGAATTATTATCAAGCCGACATACAACTCATGTAGGCTCAGAAGCCCAACAGTCGCATCTATTCAAACATCAACAGTTGTGTATAAATATAGGAGGACCTTTCCTCATTTGGACTCACTCATCTCATCACATCTCTCTCTCTCTACTGTGCAGAAAAGAGTCTCTTCTCTACTGTGCATAAAAGGGTCTCTCCCTCACACACGTGAAGCCGGAAGCTACTGAAACTAAAGCTGGAACTGCAGAAGTAAAGTTTGACCTGCATGGACCAAAATATCTCCTCATCTAAACTGCATTGTAGGTTCATCTGAACCTCCTCTGAAAGCCACAACTTTTGGTGGTGGAATCAAGTCAATCCGACAGACGATTTGCAAAATATCGACTGCCCTAGGTTGAAGGAAGCCACTGAAACTGACGATGCAACTGTAGAAGTAAAGTTTGACTTGTGTGGACCAAAAGGTCTCCTCATCTGAACTGCACTGTAGGTTCATTTGAACCTCCTCTAAAAGCCGCAACTTTTGCTGGTGGAATCAAGTCGATCCGACAAACGATTTGCAAGATATCAACTACCCTAGTTTGAAGGAAGCTGTTGAAACTATAGCTACAATTGCAGAAGTGAAGTTTGACCTGCGTGGACTAGAAGATCTCCTCATCTGAACTGCGTTGTAGGTTCATCTGAACCTCCTCTGAAGGCTGCAACTTTTGTTGGTGGAATCAAGCCAATCCGACGGTCGGTTTGTGAGATATCGACTGCCCTAGTTTTGATGATGAAGCGGCTAATGCTGATGTTGTTGATCTAGGGTTTGCTACTATTGATATAAATCAGATTTATTGTACCATTTCTCTCTATTGAATTATTGAAGATAGAAGAAGATTTGATCAAAGGGTTTCCCCACACATTGTGGGGTTTGTCCCTGGCTCGCTGCCACTTCTTGTGTCTCTTGTCTTGGCTTGTTTTCTGTCGATCGTTTAATGTTCTATCTGCACTTTACTTTATGTACATGTGATTGCTAATCTGTGGAATATAATAAGAAAAAGAAGTAAACGGTTATAAGCATAGAACATACCATAACTTAATATGGTATCGGAGCTGAGGTGAAGACAAAGCCCGAGCAAGAGCAAAAGCAATCACCAAAGAGAAGATTGGCAAGGCTATCCTAAAAGAACTATGAGGTCCTCAACACTCTTTCCTACCGTAGACAAGCTCCGTGAGAAAGCAGACTATCACGGATGGAAGATAACTATCGATCTGATCTTAGAAGATCAAGGAGTGTTGGACCATGTGAGAGGCAATATTGTTGAGCCTCCATCAAATGCATCTGATGCTGCCAGGAACAAATGGAAAACCAGAGAAGTCAAAAACAAAGAAGATCATCCAGGACTCTATCGACAAGCACTTGGTGGCCTACATCTCCAACCTGAACACCTCCAAGGAAATCTACGACAGACTGGTGAGTTTATTTAAAGAAAATGATGCAAATCAAGTTTTGTTTCTTAGATATAAGCTGAAGGAAATTAAGAAGGGTAAAGATGAGAGTATGTAAGCATACTTCTTAAGGATCACCGAAAACAAGAACGATCTCCTATCTATTGGGGAGGCTATTACTAACAGGGAAATGGCACGCACGACTCTTGGAGGATTACCATTCGAATGGTACGTGTTCAGGACCACTGTTTTGAACAATATTGTAATTCCTGGTTTCAAGGAATTAATGGCTAGATGCATTCAAGAAGAAACAAGGGTAGAAGAGTAAGAAATGCCCATGCCTAAAGGTCCTCTTGCTACCTTTTCTTCTCATGCTAAGAAAATAAATAATTCCGGGACTAAATCAAAAGGAAATGTTGGACCCAAGGATGGAAGAAAAGGACAATGTTACATCTATGATAAAGCAGGTCACTATGCAAGGGAGTGCCTTGATAGAAAAGACTCACACCAAGACGATGATCAAAATCCCTCTGATGGCAATCAAAGGAATGAAAAATTCAATAGCAAAGGTAAGAGGAGAGTTGGGAATCAAGGAAGAGGACATCCATTCAAGAAGGCTAGAAATTCCAGGATGTATTAAATGCACCTGACCTCAAAAAGAACCCGGTGTCCATCTCAGCAATGGAAGACAAAGGTTACAAGGTAACCTTCAGCAATAGCAAGGTACGCATATGGAAAAATAATGTTAAAGATGATTTTTCTCTTGGGTTTTGTGTTGATTCATTATATCAGGTCAATGGATGTCCGCTAGGTGTCATGTCTTATGACACATCTATTTAGTCCGAACTTTGGCATCGGAAGTTTACCTACCTTCATTATAAAGCTCTACTCGATATAAGACAAATGGTGACAGGAATGCCCGAATTCTGAGTAGAGAAAGAAGGTGTATGTCTAGGACGTGCTGAAGGAAAGCTCAAAAGGGGACCATTCCCCTCAAGGCAAAGCAAGACCTCCGATATATTACAGTTGGTTCACTCAGGCATATCTGAGGTTGGCATTAAGAGGGAGACAACTACACCACATACTCTTGAGCAAAATGGTGTGGCGGAAAGGAAGAACTGTACAATTGTGGAAACTGTCTCTATGGGTAGATGATGTAACAATGTCTGATTTGGAGGAACCCATGGATCCTATTTATCCACCTGAGCCTTCCACTTCTAGGAAGAGGCCTTCATGGCTTAGGGGGATACTTGATGATGCTGAAGGACATGCTGCACCCCGAGGAACCTTCCGTGAAAGTAAGAAACCTAACAGGTATCAGGGACACCTGACCATCATAAGCACGATCATACAAAATGAGCCTCCATCATTCTCAGATGTCGTCAAGCATCAAGTATGGAAGGATGCTATGTCCATAGAATATGAGTGCATTATGGAGAATGATGTCTGGGAAGTAGTTCCCAGACCCCGGGACAAGACAATTGTCACTTCTAAATGGCTTTACAAGATAAAGCATGCAGCAAATGGAGGTACGGAAAAATATAAGGCTCGTTTTGTGGCTCGTGTTTTCTCCCAGAAGGAAGGTATAGGCTATGATGTAATATTTGCACATGTTGCCAGATATACGACCATTCGCTCAATCATAGCCCTTGCATCTTCACAAGGATGGAACCTACATCAGATGGATATCAAGACCGCGTTCTTGCACGGTTCAATCAAAGAAGAGGTCTACGTGGAGCAACCCGAAGGATTTGAGATTTATGATCGAAAATCTCATGTATGCAGGTTGAAGAAGGTTCTCTATGGGCTGAAGCAAGCACACCGAGCATGGTATGAGAAGATCGACAACTAGTTGATGAAGGTGGGATTCACTAGGAGTGAAGCAAATCCTAACCTTTACTTTAAGGTTGAATATGACAAGCCTCTCATACTGGTGTTGTATGTGGATGACCTCTTTCTAACAGGTGCAGACCCTCTCATTCACAAATGTAAGAGGGAGTTGGCTTCTGAATTTGAAATGAAGGACCAAGGACTTGAAATGTGGCAGAAGCGAGGGGAAATTTTCCTATCTGAAGGAAAATATGTGGTGAAGATTCTGAAAAGATTTGACACGATGGATTGAAAGCCTGTGACTACCTCGAGGATCTTAACTTTCAGAAGTTATATGGTAGTGATGTCATACCAAATTTGGGAAATGCCTCTGAGTTTCATAAACTCATTCACATTGATGTTCTTGGTGAACCTCCGTCCGAACATATGTTTTGCAGTTAGCATTGTAAGCTCATATTTGGTTGAGCCTCACTAGATTGATGCCAAGAATCCTCTGAGATATCTTCATGGCACAATTACTAATGGGTTAAGATACACTGCCGGAGATGTGAGACTACTTGGATATACTGATGCTGATTGGGCAGGCAATATGGTGGACCGTAAGAGCACTTTCGGGTGTTGTTTCACTTTAGGATATGCTTCGATATCCTGGATGAGCAGGAAGCAGAAGTCAGTGGCTTTGAGCACTGCTGAAGCAAAATATATTGCGGCTAGCATGGCCGCTTGTGAGGCAGTCTAGTTGCAAAAGCTCTTCAGTGAGCTGTTTGGATTTACATTGGATATCACTATGATTCTCTGTAACAACCAGAGGTGGGATTCGATTATTGAGGAATCCCATATTCGTCGATTGCTCCAGCAGATAGACATCATCTCAGATATGGTAAGTCGATGAGCAAGGAGACTCCATCACATTAAGATGATGTATAGGTCGATACACCTTGTCAAAGCCCTGAGGAAAGATCTAATCTGTGATTTTCCCACACGACTTGGAGTCGTCAAGAAACCCTCGTACACGGGTCCTGCATGTTGCATACATTGAGCTCTGGGAGCTCTGAGGGCTTGCAGTTCTTACTAGAGCAACATACGACCACAAGGTGACTCACCCTCCCCTGGTGGTGCGCACTGGAACAAAATGATTCGCTCTCTTGTGGGACAAGATGATTCGCTCTCTTGTGGAACAGGATGATTCGCTCTCCTGTGTAGCAGGATTGATGTGTTCTCTTGTGAGGCCTGCATTGATGTGTTCTCCATGGCGATTGTAGCAGGATTAATGTGTTCTCCTGTGAGGCCTGAATTGATGTGTTCTCCATGGCGATTTTAGCAAGATTGATGTGTTCTCCTGTGAGGCCTAGATTGATGTGTTCTCCATGGCGATTGTAGCAGGATTGATGTGTTCTCCTGTGAGGCTTGGATTGATGTGTTCTCCATGGCAATTGTAGCAGGATTGATGTGTGTTCTCCTGTGAGGACAGGATTGATTAGTTCTCCTGTCGAGGCATCCTACCCATGCAGTCTGGGACTCATGGGAAGTACCTCTCATCTGATCAATGAGCAGGGAAATGAATTTAGAGACCATAGTAGTACCGATGGACGCATCGTTGTATCTACCGTACTCCCTATGCTAGGATGACCTCCATTGATCTGGGATCAATGATACTGGTCTGGGACCAATGGTAGAAGTTGTACCATACTATGACACTGACTTCGGGTCGGTTGAGACTGGTCTGGGACAAGTGGTACATACTCCGAGACTGACTTTGTGTTAGTGCAGTACTGGTTTGGGACCAGTGAGAGTTGTACCATACTATGACACCGACTTCGGGTCGGTTGAGATGGGTCTGGGACCAGTGGTACATACTCTGAGACTG
>APFE031252514.1:2299-40830 GCA_000404065.3 Pinus taeda
AGGTTATAGGTGACAAGCTCCCAGTTCAAACAATATTGCCAGAACTTGATGAGGAAGGAAAAATTATATTGGAACCAGAAGCAGTCACAGAAACAAGAACTCGATAGCTACGAAATCAATTAATTTCGGAGTATCTGATAAAGTGGAAGAACTTATCCGCTGAAGATTCTACATGGAAGGATGATAATTTTATACATAAGCATCCATAACTACTCAAGCATTGAGGACAACACTTTTTTGAAGGAGAGGGGCATGTTGGGTCCCTATAATACTAGTGATTACCCCATTACTATTGTAGTTCTATCCCTTATTAATATTGTTGCGCCCCTATTCTCCCCATATTGTTATTATTGTGCCCCATAGAATCCTTGTATTGTTATTTTTTGTGGCTTTATATTATTATTGTTAGGTCGGCTGGGTTATATTGTGACTCCTTAGACTCCTATATATAGAAAGGAGGTTTTGTTATTTGAATCATGGAAGAATTGTTCATTTATGTAATGTAAAGGAGGTTTCCCCCTCGAAGAGGCTGAATTCTAAGGCGTTGATCTATCTTTTCTATCTTTCTCTTGAGCTGTTTCATAACACTGAGGCAATCTACAACATTATTGGTGCTACCCTTCTTATACTTGATATTCAAATGATACTGTTGCAAGTATGTAGACTACTTTTGATGGAAAATCATTCTGCAATTTCCCTTGGATCTATATGAACTGTAGGGGTCGGTGGTCTATGTGGTTGACCGTTTCCTTCCCCAAAATGTAATTCTTCCATTGTCAGTAGGCTTGTACAATGGAATACATCTCTTTATCATAAGTGGGATACTTCCAGACTATGTATAAAAGTGTTTCACTGTGATATGCCACTGGATGACCATGTTGAGTAAGGACTGCCCCAATAGCATAGTCAGAGGCATCTGTCCTGACCTCAAATTGTTGTTGGAAATCTGGTAACATGAGCATTGGTGTCGTGCAGAGGCGATCTTTCAACTCTATGAATGCCTTCTGTTGATATTCAGACCAAAATAATTTTGCTTTCGCTCCTCCCTTGGTGACTTGATTCAAGGGCAAAGCGATATGAGAAAAGCCCAACATGAACCTGCAGTAAAAGTTGGCAAGACCTAGAAAGCTGCGGAGCTCTGTCAGAGTGATTGGAGATGGCCAATCCTGAATGACTTGGATCTTGGCTGGATCCACATGCACCCCATGTTCGTCAATAATGTATCCCAGATAATGAACCTGGATCATGCCAAAAGTGCATTTCTCCAAATTGGCACATAGCTTGTGTTTCCGCAGTGTTTGAAGAACCTGTCAGATGTGGTGGAGGTGCTCTTCCTAACTCTGGCTGAAGATCAGAATTTCATCCAAGTATACCACTACAAATTAGTTGGTGAATGGCCACAAGATGTCATCCATTAGCCTCATGAAGGTTGTAGGAGCATTCGTCAATTTGAAAGGCATAACCAACCATTCGAAAAGGCCCTTCTTGGCTTTGAAGGTAGTCTTCCACACATCAGAGGGTTCGATTGGTACTTGGTGATATATTAACTTCAAATCGATCTTTCTAAAATATTTTTCCACCTTTATTTGGTCCAGGAGGTCATTAATCCATGGGATAGGGTACCTATTACGGACAATGATCTTGTTCAGCGCCCGATAGTCAATACAGAGTCTCCAAGTCCCATCCTTCTTCTGTACCAACGCGATTGAGTTCCCACAAGGCGATGAACTCGGACGAATGTGACCTTTCTGCAGCAACTCCTGAATCTGCCTCTTGATTTCATCACTCTAGAATAGAGCACTGATAAATTGGTCCATTGGGTAGCGGTGCACCTGGGGTCAGATCGATGGGGTGCTTGACCTGACAGTGCAGAGGAACCCCTATGGGGAAGGTGAAGATGTCCTCATACTCCTCCACGACCTTGTCCATTTGTAGTTTTCGTGCAGAGGGGTCCTATTTGGAGGCCTTGACCACCGTCTTCTTCTTTCTTTGAGGGCGTATCATCAGGAAAACAAATTTCCCAATTTTGGAAATGAGCTTAATGCATTATTTTGTAGTAATCAAAGAGATGGCGGTAGGCGGTGCTACCTCTAGTATCCTAGACAACTTATTTACGAATGCAATAATAACAGCACAGGGCCTTGATTCATATGCAACATGTTGCTTCCACATGTATGGTTGTCCTAATAACACATCACAAACTTCAAGGGGAGCAATGTCACACAATACCTCATCCGTGAAAGGCTTGATGTTGTATGGAAGGTGACACTGCTAGCTCACGCGAATATCCCGTCCTTGGTGAAGCCACCCGATGGTGTACGGTTGTCGATGTGTTGTGGTTGGTAAGCCCAACCACTTCACGACCTCCATCGAAATGAGGTTCTTTTGGCTCCCACTATCGACAATGAACTGTAGTGGGGAGCCCTTTACCCACATCTGAGAGTGGAAGAGAGGCTCCTCCTCCTCTAGATCTGCAGGTTCATTTTTCTGGATCTTGGCAGTAGCAACAGTGGCATTGGGATCTGCATCAATGATCTGCTTCCATTTGTTATTCCCCTTGTTGGGTTCTGACTCAGAGTCGGAACATGCATATGGTTCTGAAACCTTTAGCTCAACCACTAATGACTGCTTGGCCCAACACTCACTTGTGATGTGAGTGGAGCTCTTATGGAACTCACACCATTTTCCCGTGTCCTTTTTCGGCTTCATGGCACTGTTCTTTACTTGCAGCTTTGGTGGGTTGTCTTGGGCTGCCCTCCCTTGGCTTTTTCCTTTGTTATGTGGTTTAGGGGCACCTTTCCCTTGCTTCGGATTTGCAAATCCAAAGTCTCACTTCTTTTGTTTAAACTTTTGCTTGACTTTGACAACATATCGGTATGTTGTGCTGAGTGAGGAGATGTTCAGGAATTCTATTTCTTCCTGGATGTACTTGTGCAGGCAGCCACAGTATTTGAGTATCAAATGTTGTTCTGAATCCTTGATACCCAACTTTGTGCGAAGGGTATGGAAAATATTGGTGAACTATGGCACGTCTTGTTCCCTTCTCTGCCGCAACGTGGTCCACTTTATGTATTCATTCTCATAGCTTCTGACAGGGTAGTACTGCTCCTTGATGGCATCCCGAATGAATTCTACGTGGGTGCGGCTGAAAATAGTGAACCGTTATTTTCATCCTTCTACTTGCAGTAGGTTTCTCACCAATCCTTAACGTGGGGGGCTGCTTTGAGAAGAGAAAAACCAATCTTTTCACGAATCGAAAATTCAAGAACAGAAAAATAACCCTCTAATAGATTTAAACATTTATCTATGGCATCTGTCTAACCCTCAAATATGGGGATTTCAAAATTAAATTGTACCTTAAAGGGTGTGGCATTTCCAGAGTAGCTTCTGCAAGCCGATGCGTCACTTCTAGGTAGCCGCTGAAGGATCTGGGCAAAGTTGTCCATCATCGTGTTCCGTTGTCGCTTGAGGGCTTCTTCGAGCAAGATTTTGATAAGATCTCCTGCCCCCTTATCTTTCTTCTCATCTGCCATGGGAGGTCGTCGAGATTTGCGAGGCTAGTCTTGCAAAGGTTCAACCAGTTCAAGCCCTAACTCCTTATATCCCAACCTTGTTAGGGACATGCAAAGAAAAAAAAGAAAAAGAAGACCGCTCTGATACCACTGATCTGAACTTAAACAGGAACACAACAAATTATAGAGATAACCATAAACACATATATGCAGTGGAAATAATACTTCATTTCATTAATGTAAAATACTGGAATATGCTTACAAACAGTAATGGGAGTAAACTAGCTAGGGTGATGGTAGCTTATCTCTGAGAAGAGATGTGTGGTGGCTACATGCCTCTGAACTGTGTTACAATGAGGCTCGAAGGTCTATTTATCGTTGAGAAACAATGGAAAACCCTTAACATTCCAAAACCTAACCCTAGAAGATGAAACGCCAAACTGTGGGCCCCGTTTGGGTAAATTGGTACGTCAACTTCTCAGGGTCATAAATCTGGCATACAATCTCTATTTGATGCATACAATAGCTAGTAAGAAATATCTATCTGAGAACTACCACTTTGGGAAGGGCAACATCGGTCCATGGACCCATGTTGCCCCCAGATTTCCAAAAAACGTCGTTTAGGGCCTCAAAACGGCTCCGGAAGTTGTGCTACAATTAAGGAAACTGAAAATGCTAAGAGAAAAAATGGTGGGGGTCCAAGTGGACTTGGCAGGTGGCCACCAATATCCACCTGGATCAATTGGATTCCTAAAGAAAGATTTATTCCCAATCTCCCGTGATGACCTAATTATATACTAGTTTAGTATAGTTAACTTGTATGACGTGCCATGTATCACTGTTTCAACCTTAGGTTTTGAAAAATATACCCAAACAAAACACATTCCATTCTCTTTCTATCACTTCTTACGAAATTTTAATTTGATGCTCAGAGAGAAAGTTATGATGATTTTCCCAACATCACCTGTTTAGGATTTAATTCGGGAGTCTAGAAAAACCCTAACTTCTCAAATCATATATCTGAAAATATAGAGAGACAAGATCTAAAATTCGGACCCAAGGTTCAAACCAATTTCTTCTCAAATGGAATTTTTTTTAGCTTCTAAAACTTCGTAGCGAAAACATTTTAGCAAAAATTCCATGATGACCTGTTTTAGATGAAATTTTGGAGCTTGCAAAAACCTTAACTTCCTTAGATCATATATCTGAAAATATAACGAGACAAGATCTCAAATTCAGACCCGAGGTTTAGTGCAGTTTCATCTCAAATGGGTTTTTTTTGGCTTCTGAGACGTTTAAGGGAAAAAGTCATAGCGAACATACGACGATGACCTATTTGGAGTAGCGAAACCCTCGAATCCAAAGCTATGATACCAAATGTTGTGAAACTAGCTGACAAAAAGATATAAAAGATAGATCAACGACTTAGAAATAAGCCTATTCAAGGGGGAAACCTCCTTTACATTCCACAAATGAACAATCCTTGGATGATACAAATGACAAGACCTCCTTTCTATATATAGGAGTCTAAGGGGTGATAATATAATCAGAGCCGACATAATAATAATAATGTAAGGGAACAATGATAACAATAGTGGGCTTCTATGCGACACAATCATAACAATAGCAGGACTACATGGGAACAACAATATAATAAGGAGATTGTACTAATAACAATAATGGGTTACACTAGTATTATAGGGACTGAACATTATATCTGAACAATAAATAAATAAAACTTTTATACTCAAACAATTAAATACTTATATTCTGAAGTGCACTCGCATGGAAGTATGTATGGATTCATTAAATATGATAGGGAACTTGGAAGCTCTTTTCATACACGAAGAGGGAATCAGAGTTTTTAATATTAATATATATATATATATATATCTATATATATATATATATATATATATATATATATATATATATATATATATATATTATATATATATATATATATATATATATATATATATATAATTATATATTAATTAGTTTATATATTTATTATTTAAATAAAAATCAATAAAATAAATAAAACTCAATTACATGAATATTTTTTATTTTTTTACAGAGGTTTTTAATATTAATATTATAGTTATTTATGTATAAATTTATTTTAATTTAAAAGACTACAAACTTTTGATGAGAGAAAATTCAATATTGAAATATGGTAAAAAACGACTATTAGAGGAGACATAAATATGCACAAAACTTGTATGGAAGGAAAAAATCCTAGCATCAAATGCACACATCGCAACCTTTTTCCACTTTTTTGGAATAGAGTTGTCTTTCTGAGTCATAAAAATCCTTTTGTGTTTATTTATAGGCCTCTCCCTAGTCAAATACATAACCAAGTCTTGCATAATATCATGCTAAATAAAGGAAAGCTCGTGGTTTCTACCATAGGGATTCACCATGGTACCTCTAAAAAGTGAATTAAAGTTTCTATGTCAACTAAAATAATTATTTAATCAATGCTCAACAAAAGATCCACTTCTCTAAGATTCATTTATTTGAAAGGATTGAACCTAGGCATTCAACCTACTCAATATCATGATATACTAAATAATCAAGACACTTTAATTAATGCTCAACAAAATATCCACTTCTCTAATATCAAAGAGTGTAAAGTTGTTATACGAGTGACTAGCTTTATTTATATTTTATTGATATATCTATTTCATAGCTTTTCTTTAAACTAATTCATCCAATGGTCAATTTTGAATTTGTCATTTGGAAAAAAAACTTTGAATGAACCTCTTATGTCACAAAGTAGTCCAAATTTAAAAAAGAAGATAAGCAAGGACAAGTAAATGAAAATTCAATCACCTTAAGAGAAAATGGTAAAATACTTCAATCTTTGATCAAGCTTTTAAATGTCATATTGTTTACTAATTTTTATATTATGTGATCTATATGTCATGATTCTCCTTAATTTATGCCTTACAATGTTTCCTTTGCAACATTTGCTGCAATTTCTATTTATTCTTATTATAAATTATAAAAGCCTATATAAGTTAAACATATATACATTTATAAAAACATGGAACAAGATTGTTAACCATGGAGATTTACCCCCAATTTATTATAGAGATTCTTAATTTGTAAATAGGTTTTGTTACAATTTGGCATGCCCAAAAACATCATATAACACTTTTTTATATGATAAATTCTTTTAAATAATCAATTTAACTAAAGCCACAAAACGAGTTTCACTGTTTTAGTGATAAATAAAAAATTTTGATTTGTGTATAATATTATAACTAGCTCAACCATTTAAATTAAATGGATTGTAAATGGCAATAGGCATAAATCCACAATAGACATTGAAACACTTATTTCATCATACATCTCAAGTTGCTAAAATTTAAAAACTCATAAAAGTTAACCAAATTATAATTTTATTTAAAGTTATATATATATATATATATATATATGATGATGAATGATCATGATCATGATGATGATTATGATTAACATCCACTAAGACCAATGTGATCTATCGAAACTTAAAAAGAAGAAGAATAATCTAATTTTAATTCTTTAGAATCTTATTTTAGATAAATTGATAATACACACTATGTTGTCTATTCACATCAAATAAAGTTACATATAAATACCTTTAGTGTTGTCTCAAGATAGGTAGGCTATCTTGGACACACAATCACCTGGTTGAGAGAATATCTCAACCACACACCAATCTAGGAACATCTAGATATAACAACCCTAAGGAATAGGAACAGACTCCTCTAGATAGAATGTCACAACTAATACAAGTAGGAATTACATTTTCTAGCACTCCCCCTTAATGACTACCTGTCTCGATCTCAATCTGTAAAGTCTAGTTGTGGTCAAAAAATAACAAAATAATATGTTGATGTCCATATAAAGAAGGAACCATCCACCAGAATGCATGTGTGTGAACCATTGCAACCGCGAGTTTACTAGGATGTCCTTTGCGTACATGGTTATGTCAACCATTATAACTGAATACATGTATCTATACCTACAAATCCTCCTCCATCATCATCATCATCATGGGTTTTATCAGATTACCCATAACCATGCTCTAGGTTTTATCGGATTACCCTCAACCATGCCAATAAGGGCTCTCAGCCACCAAGGCTCAACTGAACCACCAAGGCTCAACAAAACCACCATGGCTCAACTCTGCCACGAAGGCACTTAATTTACCCATGAAGGCTCAACTCTACTAGCAAGGCACTCAATATACCCATGAAGGCTCAACTCTACTAGCAAGGCACTCAATTCATCCACAAAGGCTCACCACAGACTGAACTTAACCAGGCCCAAGGTTTTCTCCTCTCACCCTTAACCATGCCAAGGGTTTTGTTGGCTGACTCTGAACCATGTCTACAGGAATGCCTATCCACTTCACTTTCACACGTGGTTTCTGTCTTACCACAAACTGACACTACATAGTGGTTTCTAGCTGACCACAAACCTACAATTTCAAAGTAGTTTTAAGATTACCATCAACTTTCAGGGGGTACACATGCATCATCACACTTACAATACACACTGCAATTCTTGGAGTTACCAGGTACATACATTATAAGGACCACTACAAAACATCCTAGACTTGCTTATTAATAAATGTATGTGACAGATAATACATCATCATCATGATTCTATCTCACAAACTCACACTCGATTGTCCATCATCATTTAATTTCCATTATCGTTGTTGCTCAAAATAAAAATTTGTAACACTCTAACCTTATTATCCATCACAGAGTGTCTTTGCATCCTCTTTCTTCTTTTGTTTTAATTGTTGTCTTGGATTCACCTGCGCGATTTGTTAGAGTAGCTAATTCTAACAAAATGACTCCATCGAGTTAGCTAAGCTCAATACTTCTAATTCCAAAAATATTATAAATACCACTATTTGTTCTTCTTTGGAGTTTCTAAACATGCAATTATAATTATTTCTAACAAATTGCATTTCTACATTGAGATGATCTGGGTCAATGTATTTATTTTTTCAAACTTCAAGTAAATTCACAATTTTTTTAGTTTACCACTACAGAAAATTTTTATAATCTAATCACCATTGGTGGAGTTGCAAAATGCACCTCCATGACAATTCCATGGCATTGACTTTAATTCACCCACAAAGGGCTCGGTGATACTTGAAACAAAGTATTTACCTTTTCAAATTAATAAATCTTTACCGCATTACCAACATCTCCACGACCTCTTTCAATCTGTTGTCTCCAAGTTCACCACCAGTGGCCCAAGCCAATTAACTACCATTGATACCTTTTGAAACTACAAATTCTTCCATGCAAAGATTGTGCTCTAAGGGAAAAAAACACTTCTCAACATCATGATTTAGAGAAATAAGGTTTTACGAAATGATGATACCACCATTTCTATAAGACCCAAAATATACTGCAACAAAATACAACGATGCTCTAGCATATAGTGGCACAGGAATACCATAGACACTCTACACACAAACAAATATCACAAGTGAGAATAGACACGTCCCTTAGATCATCATGACATTGTTGTCCATAGAACCCACACACACCGCCATAATAAGCAGTAATGGTAGTCTTGATGCCACTTGGTCAAGATTTGAACACGAGACTAATACCATCGGCAAAAAGCCTTAATAAGGCATATAGCCAGTTAGAGATATGACGGCCTTGATGCATTAATGACACGTGTTTTTCTTTTTCTCCACTGCACATCAAGACAGTTCATGCAACAACAACAAAGCAACTTCTTCCTATCACAATATTTCTAACACATGGTCCCTTAGCACAATGGGAAGTGGGAAGTCCCTAGAAGTAAATCTTGACTCCAAACTCTACCACATGCGGGCTTCAACACCATTCTTTGTCCGGCAGCTCACCATATGTTGTAACCCAATCACAGCAGTCCAATCCACATCAACAAAGCCACCTTTGAACTAGCATTGTTGCGCTCACATAGATCCACTACAGGCAAACCACGTCCGCCAATCAATCCCCACAGTTCATGTTGGGTTCACCATGATCCAGTTCTTCCCTCCATAGGTCACGCAGCCTCACAGGCAAGCCACCAGACCTGAAGGAGGAAACAACCAACATGCACACCAGACCCACAATACCACAGATTACCAAATCACCAGATCCACTGATTCTAGGATCAATATGCAACTATCAACACTGTCACTATAGACTCAGTGATTTCGGTGACGAGCGCTAACTCTGCAACACGAAAACTCAACCTCAACCACCCGTGTGAGGTAGAACGTCCAGTAGTGGAACCACGATCCATGATCACCAAGATCTGTCACCAATGGATACCACGATGTTGCTCCACGATACCACAGATTCAGCACGATGTTGCTCCACGATACCACAGATTCAGTGTTGATCACAGTATGATCCGCTCACATAGGCCATGCTAATTGAATCACCATGATCCGTTGTGCCAGGTTGCAACACAATGAATTTAATAAACTCCATAGTAACTTGAAAATACTGATGGACAAATAAACATTCACCAAACTCTTTAATAACTCCACATTTATTTCCCTTAGCCCAGGCCCAAACAGGCTCTGATACCAAGATAAAATTTGATAGTACACACTATGTTGTCTATTCACATCAAATAAGGTTATATATAAATACATTTAGTGTTGTCTCAAGATAGGTAGACTATCTTGGACACACAATCACCTGTTTGAAATAATATCTCAACCACACACCAATCTAGGAACATCTAGATATAACAACCCTAAGGAATAGGAACAGACTCCTCTAGATAAAACATCACAACTGAGATGAGTATGAATTACATTTTCCAACAATTTATGTGCTTAAAAAGAAGGGAAAGAGGTGCACCAAGATGAGTGTGGTTGGGTTGACTTAACATGTCAATAATATTGGAATTTTGACAGATGTTAGGGAAATTATAGCAGACATGAGTAAGGGTTGCACAATCTGAAATAAAGTGCTTTTCATCCTCCACACTCTTAGTATTGAAAGATGTTAAATTTTATTGTCCCAAGGATTCTTGGGAGTAGACCACTGCCTGATTTCACTTTGAAGCTCATGAGAATTATTTTGAATCTTAGTGATGTTCATCCTTTGCTTCAAGTTGGTCAAAACATAAAGATAATTTTGTTTCTCAAGGGTGGGTTTGATCACCTCCGTATAATATCTTAGCTTCCTTTTACCCTCCAACTACTTATTCTCCAATAACTTATCCTTAAATTTGGAGGTAATAGTATATTTGATACTATCCTTGCTTCCCAAGATGATCTCCTCATTTATCCCCCAATCGTTGAGCCAAGGCTGGCCATCCTTATGCCACGCAAGCTTGAGGCGAACGTGGGGATTTTGACTAAAGTTATAAGCAATTTTAGGAAGCCTCCCGGATTCCATGTTGTAAAGATTCTTCTTATACATTAAGTACTTAAACATAGCCCTTCTTTCAATAGGGGAGAGACCATCTTCGATTAGGAGGATAGGATAGGGGGTATTTCCCTTGATCTTCAGATTGTAGGTTATGAATTTTATTTTTGAATCATCTCAATCTTTCTCCACAACTCTCTCAATATACTTCAAACCTAGACTTCACAACCGTATAGGACAACAGGGGTGACGAGGGTCTCAAAGGAGAACCTTTTTTTACTCCAAATACAAAGGTTGACAACCTTACAATTGTTTTCAAGCTCATAATAAGCTTTGCAGCCTCCAATAATCGTTTTCTCAATGCTGTAATTCCATTTGAGCTGATAAGGAATGTCAATACCCAAATATTTACAAGAAGAGACATGATCCTATATATCAAGAATTTTATCCAACAAGATTCACCCCAATTTTATTATGTAGATTATTAATTCGTAAACAGGCTTTGTTACAATAATATAGGTTGATACCACATATTATCAATACTACATGTCTAAAAAAGTTCAATTCATTTCATATGAAATTTGTTGATATGCCATTTTTTAATTAATGAATTTAAATAAAAAGGCAAAAGAGACATAATTACTTTGGAAATAA
Organism: Pinus taeda; assembly: GCA_000404065.3. NCBI lineage: Eukaryota > Viridiplantae > Streptophyta > Pinopsida > Pinales > Pinaceae > Pinus > Pinus taeda. Next base: position 13,848 of record APFE031252514.1, read on the forward strand.
ATTGGCCCTTTAATGTGTGTACCAAGAATATTTTATTATATGAAGATTAAATTCATATCATCCATTTAACAATTATTGATAATTAAATTAAAATTGTGAAAATTCAATTTCAAAATAAACTTATCTATTGATATAAATATTCTAAAAATATTTAAACCATTTTTCCTTACCAATTTAACTTTCACACGAACTATTGGCTAAACTTTAACCCCACTGATACCTTTATTTTTCTCTTATAAAAATAAGATTCACAGAGTTCTTTGGTCCTGGATGAAGATGGAATAAACATCCTAAAACTTCCAAAAATCTTTAACAAAATAAATAACTGTGGTACCCTTTGAGTGAAAAATAAGTAGGATATGCTCCACACAAATACTCTCTTAAGTTGGTTGGATTCGTTCCATCTTCTCCTTCATGTTCCAACACCACACCGTACACAGCTTTTACGAAACAATTCTCCTTGCTATTTGGAAAAATTCTGCTCTACCTCTTCATGTGGTCGAAGATAATTTGCTTGGCTATTTTTAAATAGATTGCAGATTCTCGGAATATTCTGAGATTAAATAGACAAAATTAACCACGCCAATGTCTATCAAAAAAATATTCTAAAAATCTAACCATGCCAGGTCTATTAGAAGAATATTTCAAAGATCTGCAATCGAATGTGCTCTGCACGCCTTCACATGGTTGAAACTAATCTGGCCTTCATGGCCTTCATCACGTGGTTGAAAACAACGTTATATTTACACACATTAGTATTTAGAAAAAGAAAAGAGAAAACGTATAGAGCGCGTCATCGTCTGCTAATGGTATTCTTTAATGTCTCCGTTGTTATCTCTATGCATGGGTGACACGACTTCAAGTTTTGGCTACATTTGTTGAAAGCAGTATCACATAGAAGACATATGTGTCCATCTCACTCGCTGCGCTCCCTCACTATATATAAAGGACTCTGCTACTCATTCCTCTCAACGCAAATTATCGCATTACATTAGTTGTATTAGTGTTGAAGAAATCGATCGATCTATTAACAAAGATGGCGGAGCAGTGCAAGCAATATGGGCAGGAGAAGGCTGAACAAGCTCAGCAAACAACTCAAGTATTTTTTGTGTTTAGTGGTCATATTTCAACTCTGTTGATTATTATTTTTAAAGGACTGGTTTTTTTAAAGGACAGGAGTGTATCAGTTAGTAATTTCACTGTTATTGATGTTATTGCTGCTGGTGATGCTATTTTATATTTTGCATCATGAAGGGGATGAAGGATATGACTCAGGAGAAGGCTTCTCAAGGGACTGACGCTACGAAGGGAATGGGACAGTCTGTCATGGGAAAAGCCCAAGAGGGCAAAGATCAAACTGGCTCTTTCTTCCAACAGGTTGTTTTTTATTTTATGATTAAACAAGTAATTATTAATTGAATATGAAAGTGTATTGGTTTTAATTGAGTTTGGATGATGTTAATGCAGGCCGGGGACAAGGCGAAGGGTACTACGCAGAGCTTCATGGACGCTGTAAAGAGCCCCTTCGGTGGTGAACAAAACAAATGATGACGACTGTGGTGCTATGCTATGGCGTTATGTTGAGAGGCAGATTGTAATAATTCTCCCATTCTTTTGTGGATAATAAATATTTGATGCACTATTTGGTAATAATTCCAAACGCATGATTTGGAATCTGAGAATCTGGATATGAGATTCCGAATATTTGAGGCTCAGAAGTTTTGCAATTATGGAATGTCTCGCCTTTCTTTTGCATCAAGGAGCTATATTAATGCAAAAGAGCTATATATTTAATATGGGATGGCTCCCCTTTCTTTTGCATTAAGGAGCTATATATTTAATATGGGATGTCTCCCCTTTTGCATTAAGGAGCTATATATTTAATATGGGATGTCTCCCCTTTCTTTTGCATTAAGGAGCTATATATTTAATACGGGAATTATGCATGTATTTGTGGTTTTGGGTTTTGCTATATTTAAAAATATTTTCTTTCTAAATTCAAAAATAATTTCATAAATATTTTGATTTTCTTTCTAAATTCAAAAATAATTTCATAATCTTTCTAAATTCAAAAATAATTTCATAAATATTTTGATTGGGGAGTTATTTTTTGAAATTATTTGATATTGAAATAAAATTGGGGATTATTTTTGAAATTATTGATATGAAAATAACTCCATGTCATAGATATTAATATTTTCCAAAGGGAGTATATATGAAATAAACTTTACTATTCATAAAGTATTAAAGTTATTTTCTTATTAATGTATTAAAAGTTATTCTATTTTTTCATACTCAGTTTCATATAACTTATTGAACTTAATTATTTTAGCCATTAATAAATTCAACTCCATTTCCATATACTTATTAGAATTTATTGTTTAACCATTTTAATAAATTCATACTTAGTTTCAAATATAAGTCTTTAAGTTTTTCATATAAGTCAATTTCATAATAAACTTATTGAAGTTACTGTTTACCATTTATAATTCCATAACTTAGTTTCATATAAGTCAATTTCTATAGACTATGATTTATTGTTTACCATTTATAAATTCATAACTTATAACTTAATTTCATATAAGTCAATTTCATATAACTTATTGAAGTTATGGTTTACCAGAAGTTATGGTTTACCATTTATAAATTCATAACTTATAAGTTAATTTCATATAACTTATCGATTTCATATAACTTAATTTCATATAACTTATTGAAGTTATGGTTTACCAGAAGTTATGGTTTACCATTTATAAATTCATAACTTATAAGTTAATTTCATATAACTTATTGAAGGTATTGTTTACCATTTATAAATTCATAACTGAGTTTCATATAACTTATTGAATTTATTGTACTTAGTTTTATATAAGTCAATTTCATATAACTTATTGAAGTTATTGTTTACCATTTATAAATTCATAACTTAGTTTTATATAAGTCAATTTCATATAACTTATTGAAGTTATTGTTTACCATTTATAAATTCATAACTGAGTTTCATATAACTTATTTATCATTTATAAATTCATAACTGAGTTTCATATAACTTATTTATCATTTATAAATTCATAACTGAGTTTCTCATATAACTTATTGAATTTATTGTTTACCATTTATAAATTCATAACTTAGTTTCATATAAGTCAATTTCATATAACTTATTGAAGTTATTGTTTACCATTTATAAATTCATAACTTATAACTTAATTTCATATAAGTCAATTTCATATAACTTATTGAAGTTATTGTTTACCATTTATAAATTCATAACTTAAGTTATTTTCATATAACTTATTGAAGGTATTGTTTACCATTTATAAATTCATAACTGAGTTTCATATAACTTATTGAAGTTATTTTTTTTTCCATTCATATCTTTCGTAACTTTTTTTTATTGAAGTTATTGTTTACCATTTATAAATTCATAACTTATAAGTTAATTTCATATAACTTATTGAAGGTATTGTTTACCATTTATAAAGTCATAACTGAGTTTCATATAACTGATTGCAGTTATTTTTTTTACCATTCATATCTTTCGTAACTTAGTAAATTTTTTCTATTTTCATAACTTAGTAAATTGTTTCTATGATTTTCTATTTTTTCTATCTTTCATAATAACTTAATAAACTTTGTCTATCTTTCATAATAATTTAATAAACTTTTTCTATCTTTCACAATTTAGTTTTTTCTATCTTTCATAATAACTTTATAAACCTTTTAGTTTCATATAACTTTTTCTATCTTTCCTAACTTAGTTTCCTATAATTAACTTTTTCAATACGAAAAGTTTTTTTTACCATTCATGTCTTTGATAACTTAGTTTCATATAATTAACTTTTTTTTAATATTTTCCTTAATAAGAAGTTCTCATTCATAAATTATTAAGTTAATATATTGAAGCTATTTTTACCTTTCATAAGTTATTAAAGTTAGCTTACTTAGTTTCCTAGTTTCCTTATATAAGGATAAGGAAAAGTTCTTATTCATAAATTACGAAGTTAATTTACTTAGTTTCCTGGTTCGAAACAAGGATAAGGAGAAGTTTTCATTGCCCTTATTTTTTTAACATTCATAAATTATTAAAGTTAACTTACTTGTTTCCTTGTTTCTTTATATTAAAGTTAAAGTTTAGTTTCCTTCTTTCCTTATATAAAGATAAGTTTAACACCCGAGGCTACCTTTCTTATATAAAGATAAATGTAACACCCGAGCTTTCCTTATATAAAGATAAATGTAACACCCGAGGTTACTTGAAAAATTACTAAGTTTAATTTTATGTTCCGTTGCATTAAATTTTTAAATTAGGTTGTTAAATATAACAATCACTGAGGCTAGAAAGCCAGTATACATTTGGTTATTAAATTAATGGATAATTAGGAATTTAGATACTTTAATTAAAATAAAAATTGTTTCTAATAATTAAAAAAAATAAAATAGTTATCAGTTGCCATATGCCGTGGAAGGGGAAATATAAAAATGGAAAGTATCCAGTGGGAGCTCCTAGAGATGGGTGGAATAAACTAGTGAGAAGCACAATCAAAAACAGTCTTGTAAGGTACAGGACTTGAGGCTGGACAATATAGTCTTGAGCCCCAAGGGATCTGAGTGTAGCCGTATAGGACTTGAGGCTAGACAATGTAGTCCTAAGGCCCAAGGTACCCGAGTGTAGCTAGATATACATTTCCTGACTGTAAGGAAACCAAAGTGCTTGGGGGAGAGTCTGGATGTAATGGCCAGACTCATGCCTAGACTCGTGCTTGGGAGGAGAGACATTCCAGACATGAACAGGTTATATGTTCAGAAGCAGTATACATATAAGTAAAATATAATGCTTTCGGGAGGTTATATTCTCACAAGAAGTAGACATATAAATAAAATAGAATGCCTTCATAAATGATAATAAAAGAGTAGAGACTTTCTAGACAGAAACAGGTTATATGTTCACAAGCAATAGACAGATAAGTAAAATAGAATTCTTTCCGAAGCTTATATGCTCACAAGTAGTAGACACATAAGTAAAATAGAATGCCTTCAGAAATGATAATAAAGTCTAGAAAGTATTGTTAAAGTACTAAAACAATTTAAGGAAAAGCTTCTCGAAATTATATCTGAACTGAAACAGAATTGAAAATGAAAATGCTAGATCAGGCATAAATAGTAAAACACTACAACAAGATTTAAACATTAACTAATGAATATGTACATTGCATAAAGAATGTATTTTTTCTTGTATTCAATAGTCACTGTACATAAATTTAAAAACTATAGAAACCCTTTTTATTAAATGGTGAAAATAGTCCCTTGCATAGATTATTACCAGGTCATAGAACGATAAGAATCATCGCATTCCGGACTAATCACATATGAAATCAGGCCTAACACCTATTAATTGACTGTCTAACTATCTATATAGTTGTTGCTTGAATAAAAATAAAGCAGGAATGAAAACATGTGACAATTCAAAGGCACATACACTAATGGTGAACCATACAAACCATACAAAATTTTCCATTGCTTAAAAGAAAGTATAAGCATGTCGATCGACGGTAGCAATTGCATCAGTTAAGCGCACTGCAAGCAACAGCAGAATAATATAAAGGTGCCAACTCTAAATCAACAGTAAACCTATTAAATTGCTAGCAAAGAAACCCTGTTCTCTTGCATAAGTTCTCAACAAAATGAAGGACAACTATATATATGTATATAACATCGGAACCCTTGTTACAGTCAAACCCTCGAACATGCCGAGTAAACCCCAAGCTCAACCTTATACAAAAGTTTAAATCAAAACTAGAGAGCAAGTTCCGGTCATAATCCTTGGTCACCAAGCAAACCATTTGCTTAACACTTCATAGTGGAAGCAAGTATGGAAACAGAGAAAGATTTACAACCTGAAAGAAACTGAAGCATACAAACCTTGAGTACTTCGACATACACCATTGCAACCATGAACAGAGCTGACACACTAGAGGTGGCTTGCCTGCAAGAAAACACCTTCGTTAGCAACTGATTAAGGTGTCAAGCTTGCTGAGAAATCAGACTAAAGGAACGACCAAGGGTGGAACAATCACCTGTGTTTGGAGGGCTCCCATCAATGGCGGCCCACCTTCCTTGCAATAGAAGTCATTGAGCATTTGGATTCAGAATTCTTGACTCTAAACATAATTATATAATTGACTTAAGGAAATAGAATGTTCATATGTTACCTTTTTTAACCGTGCGTTGTTCCACGTCACCTTCCATAGAGACAGAGTACCCCTGAACCATTCCTGAACAAGGAAGGCCACCAGTTAGCCACCAACCCAGTTGAACGATGGACATAGAATCCCAACCCAGGTCGCATGTAAATACCTAACTGTGCAAAGGTGAATATATAAGAATACCTTGTGATACCAGGTGATCAGAGGTCACCATGGCTCGCGGCGAGAAAGGTTTCAAGCCAATTTGAAAACTTGTAGGCCAAACTAGCTATAGAGTAGCAAGAAACTCCCACTTACCAACACAAATGACTAACCATCCCACCCGATACGGTGAATCGCATAGTTGGGTAAACCCTAAACCCCTCGCACCGTCAGATCGCTTGCCACAGATTGATGGTGGAGAGTGAAGTGATCTGTAGCAGGTCATCCCGTCTCACTGACATTTGCAGGCAGAAGGACTCGCCTTAGTCATGATGCATGATCTGGCCTTCAATGTTAATTTAATAGCAAATCATGTTATAGATTCACACCTAGGGAGTTAATGCGTACGTTGTAATATTTAAATCAGTGTTAATACCTGTAAACTTCATATCCACCTTACGAATAATTAATATAGTCTAGATTATATTAATGTTACATTGATTTTATTGATTTCTGGTTAAAAGTTTTTTTTTTAAGATATGGAGGTGTTACAAATGGTATCAAAGCTCAGGTTCGCACACTGAGACTCTTTGGGAAATAAATGTCCATGAAAAGAATGTGATTTCTTTAAAATTAACTAAGTAAATATGTATGTGAACATAGAGACCCGCAGCAATACAAAAAGGGTCATAATGCAGAGGAGCTTGGGACCACCAAACCTACCAGAAACAACTTATGTGAATGGTAACCCTGACATTTGGATATAGCTGGGAGAAGAATCTCGTCAAGCTAATGCCATTTTACTTGAAACCATTCAGCAACTACGTGCTGAGATGACGAACTTAAGGACATACAATGAACAACTACGACTGAAATAGGAGAGAATTCTTCTAAGTCTATCTAATCAGCAGAACCAAAGAGATCGAGACCCCAGTGCTGAAGACAGAGAGAAGACCCTAATGACTCAGCTTGGAGAAGAGAATGTTGAGTCAACAAAAAAACACGGGGAAGATGAAGAAGGGCACTCAAACAATATCTCCGACCAGCGCAAAACAAAAAGACAAAAACCTGAATTACAAGGAGAATTTTAATAAATTAAACCGTCACTCTTTGAAGGGGAATCTGAAGAAGCAATTGAGGCTTGGTTAATCGATATGAACAAATATTTCAAGATTTATGATTACATTGATAAACTAAAAGCACATTTGGTAGTCTATTAGTTAAGGGGTAAGGCTACCCTTTGGTGGACGGAATCAAAACAGTAAGGAAAATTAATGAGGAACATGTTACCTCGAAAGAGTTTCAAAAGCATTGCAAGGATAAGTATCTAACTGAGTGTTATTATGACGAAAAGACAAAAGAATTTCATGATTTAAGATTGGGAACCTTAACCATTGATGAATATGTAAAATGATTCACCTCCCTACTACGTTATGTGCCTTATATGTAAGAGGAAAAGGCCAAAATTTAGTGTTTCATCAGTAGTCTACCCAATTTTATGAAAGAAAAACTTGAATTCGATTACCAATGTCAATGGATGATGCAGTGCGAAAAGCTCGCATCTGCTACCATCAAACGAAACAGAAAAATGAGGGACCTGAAGGAGGAGTGAACAGAAAGGGAAGGAAACTGATCCCAAATAGGCAAGAAATATTTGCTAATAGAAAAAATGTACAGCAAAAACATCCTGGCAAATTCCCAGTAAGGAACCTACCTAAAGTTGTATATTCTGAAAATAGACAATCAGAAGGAGCTAATAAATCAATTAATGATCAGCAATCAAAATCATCGCTGCAATGTTGGGGATGCGGAGAACCCTACTATTACAAAAATTGTCTACATAAAGAAAGAATAGAATAGTTGTCAAACAGGCAGGAAGCATCCATGGTCAGTGAAGTGGCGAGGAGCATGCTTAGAATTCATGCTACATTGGATGATCATCAAGCAAAATACTAGCCCACCATGCTCAAATGTGAAGGTACGATCGCTAAGCAATATGTTTCTATTTTATTTGATCTCGGTGCCAACCTAAGCTATGTTAGTCCTAAGGTGGTAGAAAAATGTCAAATGTAGAGTAGTAAGTTTCCAAAACTATGGCTAGTTGAATTAGCCACTGGGACAAAAAGAAGGGTAATTGCAAAAAAATAACAATTTCCCATAACAATTTCATGGCATCCCATTTACATTGACCTTAATATACTTCCTTTGGGTTCTTATGACATTCAAATTAGGATTGATTGGTTGGAAAATTGTTGATCCCTAGTGGATTGCAAACAGAAAACAATTAGTTTTATCGCTGAAATAGGCCAAAGGAAGGAACTCCAAGGAATTAAAACCCATACCAAGTTACGTCCTATCGTTGCTAGTCAACAAGGAAAATGTATCAGAAATGGCTATCAAATATATGTTGTTTAGGTGGGATTTACAAACAACAAAAACGAAATTACCTCCTTGGAAAACATTCTGGTCATTCGGGAATTTACTGATGTATTTCCTGAATCCATTCCTCGATTTCCACCCCAGCGTATCAATTTCACCATTGAATTAATTCTCGGAGCAGACCCCATTTCCAGGGCTCCTTATCGAATGAGCATACCTAAGTTAATAGAACTCAAAATGCAGCTTCAAGATCTTTTGGATAAAAAGTATATTCGCCCAACGTGTCCCCTTGGGGAGCCCCCATATTATTTGTACAGAAGAAAGATAGAACCTTGAGATTATGAATCGATTATCATCAGTTGAACAAACTTACGATCAAGAAAAATACCCCTTATCGCGTATTGATGATCTGTTTGATCAAGTGCATAGAGCCAAAGTATTCTCAAAGATCAATTTAAGGTATGGCTACCACCAAATAGGGATAAAGGATGAGGACGTCTGCAAGACTGCATTTAGAACTCGTTATGGTCATTACGAGTTCGTGGTGTTGCCTTTTGGTCTCACAAAATCCCCAGCTACTTTCATGAGTTTGATGTACGGTATTTTCCAGCCCTATCTTGATAAATTCATGCTGATTTTTATCAATGACATATTAATATAATCCAACAATCAAGAGGAGAATAAAGAGCATCTGAGGATATGTGGCAAAACCTATGGGAAAACTATCTATATGCTAAATACAACAAGTGTGACTTTTTCAAAGACCATATTCAGTACCTAGGTCATGTTATATCAGCATATAGGATAGCAATAGACCCAGAAAAGATCAAAACCATTATGGAATGGACCACACCAAAGAATGTCATGGATATCAGATCATTCCTAGGGTTGGCTCGATACTATCATAGGTTCATCGAAGGATTTTCAAAAACCGCTTTTCCCATGACCTCTTTACAGAAAAAGGGAAGTGCTTTCAAATGGCTAGCCACATGTTAGAAAACCTTTGAAAAATTAAAGCACCTACTTACCACTGCACATTGTTTAAAGGTATATGATCTCGAAAAAAATTTCGTGGTTTGCACGGATGCTATAAAAGATAGTGTTGGTGGAGTGTTAACACCAGAAGTGAAAGTCATTGCTTACGAATAATGAAATTTGAAGGAATATGAGCAATATTCATCTTACGATCTTGAATTAACAGTGGTAGTGCATGCACTTAAAATGTGGCAACACTACCTATTGGGAAAGAAATTTCTCTTATTAATATATCATAGCAGCCTTACCAATTTCTTTAATCAGTCTAGCTTAAATGCTCAGCAGGCCAAGTGGACAAAATTTTTAAGTGAATTTTGATTTCGAAATGAAACATCTCAAAGGGAAGGAAAATCGAGTGGACAACGCTTTAAGCAGGAAAGTACATTGTATTTATGAGGTCCAAATCAGTCAAGTACACTCAAATATCAATGAATTCATAAAGAAAGCCTCATTCAAAGATTTAGAATACACTTTCCTTTTGCAGAAAATAGAGGAAACTCTTTTAAGGGGGAAAGATCAGATTCTGACATAAGTCCCGACAACCTTTTTACCTTCCAAAACATAATATATGTTCCTAACCAAAGCATGGTCAAAAAAATGATATTGGATGATTATCACATAAAACCATGTGCTAGTCACCCAGGTTACCAAAAGTTGTTTTCAGCCATCAAGAAAGGGTATTTTTGGCCCTGGTTAAGAAAGGATGTCACTGAGTACTTGTCCAAATGTTTCGAATGTCAGTTGGTGAAGTCAGAGCATCAGCACCCTACTGGTTTGTTGCAACCATTGCCCATTCCGGAATGGAAATGGAAGATGATAAATCTAGATTTTATCACCAGCTTACCTTGCACCAAGAAGCAACACAACTCGATTATGGTTGTGGTAGACATATTGAGCAAAACAACTCACTTCATCCCTGTGAAATCCACTTATAAAACGGTGGAAATTGGAGACATATTTATGAAGGAAATATTCCGTCTGCATGGAATACCCATGGTTGTAATTTCTGATAGAGATGTAAAATTTACATCTACATTCTGGAAGATACTCTTTTCAGGACTAGGCACCTAGATTCAATTTAGTACAACTTACCATCCTCAAACAGACGGACAAACCAAACGAGTGAGTCAAGTGTTAGAGGACATGTTATGTGATATTCTTAGACCATGTAAACTAGACTACTGAAGTAGACTCAAGGTTGGGAGGCAAAGATACAGACAATTTAGGTCTGGTTGGAGACTAAAGTAGGGATATTTCAATCTAGCTAGTAGTTGAGATAAGTGATAATACCAGTTTCGTATTAGTTAGATTATGTCCTGTTTATCGTCTAGATACAGCGATCATTCATAGTGATTTAGAAATGAGATAGATTGATTAATTACAGTGAACTGTTATGTTCATTATTATGATAATTTGTGTATAGATGAATTCATGCAAGGTACAAAATATCTAATATTAGTGAAACTTACGGTTTTCATAGAAACTAAACGAGATATGCAATAAAGCTAAACATAGTAATGAACATGAAACATAATTATGATAACCATAAACAAAATTAATTTTCATTGTCAGAAATTTCTCAATAGAATTTACCAATATGCTAAGATCAAATTACTAAACCCTCTGTTAAGAGAACGACAAGGAGAATTTTCACTATAAATAAATCTTTTATGGTAAGTATCGCTTAAAGATATACAATTGAACAAAAATTTCAAAAAACTCAGAGGAAGGCAATATCCGAGACCATGGATATGTCTAGAACCATAACTCATAATAAGAGCCTAGAAAGAGAGAAATGTGGTCTCATTTTAAGATATTTAGGAATCAGTTAAACAAGTAAGGGAAGTATTACAGTAAGAACTCCCAGTCGAGAGAGGAATCAAAGGTCTCGACTAAATTCCTCAAGTTATATATATATATATATATATATATATATATATATATATATAGAGAGAGAGAGAGAGAGAGATATATATATATAAGACATGAAATATTAAACCCTCTATTATTTTCTTTAGAAGAATTAAGTTACATTGCGATACAAAAACCGAGGACTTATTCTTTCTAACTTCAAACCCTTGCTGTTAAAGGTGATAGGGTATGCACAAATCCTCTAAACAGTTAAATAAAGAGAAATGTAGCACCGACCGACCATAGAACGCAAGCATAAAGCTAGCAAAAACGACACAAGAATTCTGTAGGGATAAATCCCAACACAAAAACAAATAACAATGACGAATATTATCTTCCAAACTTCATAAATACATAAACAAGAATATAATTCATTTAATAGTCTTAGAACCAAAATGTAACCATCCCAGCCAGGGTTCAAATTTCTCCACCCTCGGCATTAAGTATAAAAATACAAATGACAAAACCCCAGTCGACATGTCGGTATAACCTTGGAGAATGTATAAGGCTAAAAGGCTTCATAAAACTTAAACTAGATTCAAAGATTATAGAAAGTTTTTGATACTGCATTTACAGCAAAATAAGTATCAAGCTCCCTACGGAGTCTCAAGCTTAACCTCAAGAACCACGCCAGAATCCTTGCATGGAGTAAATACCTGGAATATTATTAATATGGTTTTCAAGTCGACCAGGGAGCTAAACGACGGTCTTGACCAAAATCGTGCTCAACACTCTATCTCTGCAAAACCCTCCACCCCAACTGGGTGGAAAAAAGGGGATTAATAAGCTTTACCAAAAATCTATAGCGACAGAGAACAAAACGACAACAACACCCTCAATTTAGAATTACCTGGTTAACTCGAATGGAGAAATCGATTGTTGATAAATCCGTGCCATGAATGTCAAAAGGCCCCAATGGTCATTCAATGATACCCAAACATTCATATATCCCTAGCATCAACCACAGTGTAGCATGAAGTCTCAGAGCTCTATAAACCTCTAGTAGAGTGTGCTCAAACCATAGAAAAACCTTTCCAGAAGATGCTAGAAAACATAAATCGAAGAGGGAAAAAATGAATGGCAAGCATACCAATTCAGAGGTTAGAAACCCTAGGGTTCCTCCCCTCCATCTCATCCAGTGGTTGAACTAAGGTTGTTGATCTAGAGTGGATCCCAAAGATATAGCGAATGAGGTATCTTAGTAATGACTCCAGCCAAGCACCACCTCCACTTAGGGCGAGCAGCAGTCAGCCAGAATTAATGCAGGATGGAGAACCATGAGGTAAGAAATAAATGCAGGATGGAAACTAGACCTCCATCGACGACGGGGTTATTATATAGTATGAGATTCATTAAAATAAAATGCAAAAGGAACAAGTGTGACAATAACTTGAGCCACCATGAGAGATGGACGAGTGTCATCGTCTCGACTTTAAATCTTTGTGTTTAATATTTAGACTAAGGTCTGAGAATTATTATTGTTGTAATCTGGATATTTGTTCTTAATCATAATAAAGGTCAATGTACATTAATTTGTGTGTAACAAATTTCATTGGGATGGTAATACTCATGAGTAAAATACGAGTTCTAAGGTTGTCTTAAGGGATAAGATATATATTATATATATATATATATATATATATATATACTAGTAGGTGTGTGACATGTTACATATGTTTGTGACGCAACAACCACATAAGTGTGAAGACTGCATCCACTTAGTGGAATTTTCTTATAACAATGGACATCATGAATCATTGGGCATGAGCCCCTTTGAGGTGTTGTATTGAAGAAGGTGTAGAGTGCCTATAGATTGGAACAACCCAGTTAATAAGTTAACCTTGGGTCCTAACATGCTAGCAGAAATGGAGGAGATAGTTAAGAAGGTTCGACAAAATCTAAGTGTTTCCCAGGATAGGCAGAAAATGTACGCAGATAAAAAGTAGAACTACAGATAATTTCAACCAGGGGATCATGCTTATCTAAGAGTGAAGCCCCATAAAATTTCCTTACAATGGAGGGGTTGTGCTAAGTTAGCACCCTGGTACTATGGACCCTTTCAAGTTCTGGAATGGATTGGGCCAGTCGCTTATAAACTTGCATTACCAAGCCATATCCGGGTCCATAACGTTTTTCATGTCTTTTTGCTAAACAAATATGTGTACAATCCACAACATATAATTAGCTGGGAAAATATTCAAGTAATCCGTTAAGGAGAATACTTAACTTTTTGATAAACTATTTTAGAAAAATTATGACTGTGAATTTTGTATGTGCAAGTTGAACCGAAAGGAGAATTTCTGGCAGAACCTATTTGTATTCTCAATCGGAGAGAAACCACCTTGCAGAAGCAGGCCATCGCCTAGGTTAAAGTGCAGTGGAAGCACTTTGGCTCGGGTGAGTCCACCTGGGAAGAAGATGGATTTATGTGGGAAGCTTACCCAACATTATTTTCTTAAATCAGGAGAACACCAGGGACGATGTTCCTCTAAAGGGGTGGGGGGGGATGTAACACCACAGGCTATGTGAAAAATTATTGCAGTTACTGAGTTTAATTTATGTTTCACTGCATTAAATTTTTTAATTGTTTTGTTAAATATAATAATGACTGAGGCTGGAAGGCCAATATACATTTGGTTACCTGATTAATGGATAATTAGGAATTCAGATATGTTAATTAAAATAACAATTATTTCCAATAGTTAAAATAAATGGTTATCAAGAAACAATTACCATCTGCCCATGAAGGGGAAACATAGAGGTGTAAATATCAAATGAGATCTCCCAGAGCTGGGTGGAATAAACCAGTGGGAAGCACACTCAAGAACAGTCTAGAAAGGCACAGGACTTGAGGCTGGACAATGTAGTCCTGAGGCCCAAGGTTCTTGATTGTAGCTGGATATACATTTATTAACTATAAGGAAACGAAAGTGCTCGGGGGAGAGTTTGGACGTAATCACTAGACTCATGGCTAGGAGGAGAGACTTTCCAGACAAAAACATGTTATAGGTTCACAAGTAGTAGGCAAATAAGTAAATAGAATGCTTTCAAAAGGTTATATTCTCACAAGCAGTAGACAGATAAGTAAAATAGAATGTCTTCAGAAATGGTAATAAATTCTAGAAAGTATTGTTAAAGTACTAAAACAATTTAAGGAAAAGCTTCTCGAAATTATTATCTGAACCGAAACAGAATTGAAAATGTTAGATCAGGCATAAATAGTAAAACAGTACAATAATATTTAAACATTAACTAATAAATAAGTACATTGCATGATGAATGCATTTTTTTTCTTGTATTCAATAGTTACTGTACATAAATTTAAAAATTGTAGAAACGCATTTTATGAAACGTTGAAAACACTCCCTTGGATATGTTATCACCAGGTCATAAAACGATAATAATCATCGTAGTTCTAGGGTTTGTAAACTAATCACATATGAAACCAAGACTAACACCAATTAATTTACTATCTAACTATCTATATAGTTATTGCTTGAATACAAGAAAAACGGGAATGAAAACATGCGGTAATTCAAAGGCACAAACACTAATGGTGAACCATATGAATTATACAAAATTTTCCATTCCTTAAAAGAAAGTATAAGCATGTCCATTGGTAGTTGCAACCGCATCAGTTAAGCACACTACAAGCAACGATGGAATAGTATAAAGGCGCCAACTCTAAATCAACAATAAAACTATTAAATTGCTAGTAGAGAAACCCTATTCTCTTGCATAAGTCCTCAACAAAATGAAGGACAACTATATATATATATAAGTCTGGAACTCCTACTACAGTCAAACCCTTGATCATGCCAAGCAAACCCCTAACTCAACCTTATACAAAAGTTTAAATAAAAACTAGAGAGCAAGTTTTGGGCATAAGCCTCGGTCACCGAACAAACCATTTTCTTAATAGTTCATAGCGGAAGCAAGTATGGAACGAGAGAACAGATTTCCAACCTGAAAGAAACTGAAGCAAACAAACCTTGAGTACTTCAACATACACCATTGCAACCATGAACAGAGCCCGCGTGCTGGACGTGGCTTACCTGCAAGACAACACCTTCATTAGCAACTAATTAAGGGTGCCAAGCTTGCTGAGAAAGCAGCCTAAAGAAATGACCAAGGGTGGAATAATGACCTATGTTTGGAGGGATCTCATTGATGGCATCCCACCTTACTTACAATAGAAGTCATTCACCATTTCGATTCAGAATTCTTGACTGTAAAAATAATTATATATTTGACTTGAGGAAACAGATTATTCATATGTTACCTTCTTTAACCCTGTATTGTTCCAGGTCACCTTCCATATAAAAAGAGTACGCCCAAACCGTTCCTGAACGAGGAAGGCCACCAATTAGACACCAACCCAGTCGAACGATGGACATAGAAACCCAACCCAAGTCGCATGTAAAACCTGAACTATGCAAAGGCAAATAGATAAGAATACCTTTTGATACCAGGTGATCAGAGGCCACCATGGCTCACTGCGATAAGGGTTTCAATCCAGTTTGAAAACTCGCAGGCTGAACCAGCTGTAGAGCAGCAAGAACCTCCCTCTTACCAACACAAATGACTAACCATCTGGCTCAATAGGGTGAATCGCATAGTTGGGTAAACCCTAAACCCCTTGCACCATTGGATCGCTTCCCATAGATCGACGATCGAGAGTGAAGCCATCTGTAGTAGTCCATCGTATCTCCCTGACATTTGCAGGTAGAATGACTGGCCTTAGTCATGACGCGTGGCCTGGCCTTCAATGTTAATTTAATAGAAAATCATGTTTTAGGTTCATGCCTCGGGAGTTAATGCAATTTTTAAATGTTATGCATGCCATTACAACCAACTGTGTACATTGTAATATTTAAATCAGTGTTAATACCTGTAAACTCTGTATCCACCTTACGGATATTTAATATAGCCTTAGATTCTCTTAATGTTGCATTGATTTTATTGATTTCTAATTGATTTTTCTTTTTAAGATATGTAAGCATTACAATAAGGAGTTCTCATTCATAAATTATTAAGTTAATTTACTTAATTTACTTAATTTCCTTGTTTCCTTATATAAGGATAAGCAGAAGTTCTCATTGCTCTACTTTCACAAGGATAAGGAGAATTTCTTATTGCCCTACTTTCATAAAGATAAGGAGAAGTTCTCATTCCTCGAAGTTTTCAAAGTTCTCATTGCCCTTCAAGATCACTCTAGCCCGTCATAAAAAAGTATATTATTTATGATATCATTTATTTTACAAATAAAAAGTAAAATAAAATAACTTGTTATAGAAGAGTATAGAAAAGTATGTTATTTACGAGACAAATAAAATAAAAAAATTACAATTCAATATAAATTATTTTTCTACCTTTCATAAATTCCTTATGTAGAAGCTCTGAAAGTTCTCATTTCCCTTCAAGGTCGCTCTAGCCCATCATAAAAGGATAAAAATTAAAAAATAAAAAATAAAAAATACAAGTCAATATAAATTATTTTTCTACCTCTCATAAATTCCTTATGGAGAAGTTCTCAAAGTTCTCATTTCCCTTCAAGATCACTCTAGCCTGTCATAGAAGGGTATATTATTTGTGGTACAAATAGAATCATATATTATTTATGGTAAAAATAAAATAAAATAAAAATAAAACATTGCCTTTCAACATAACTTTAGCCCGTCATAGCCTGTCATAGAAGAGTATATTATTTATGGTACAAATAAAAAGTAAAATAGAAGTAAAAATTACGAGTCAATATAAATTATTAAAGTTATTCTATCTTTCAAATAAGGATAAGGAGAAGTTCTCATTGCCTTTCAAGATCACTCTAGCTCTTCATAGATAGGTATATTATTTATGTAACAAGTAAAAAGTAAAATAAAAACCAAAAAAATATTATTTATAGACGCAAATAAAAAGTAAAATAAAAGCAAACAATTAACAAAAAAAAATTATTATAGGTATATTATTTCTGGTACAAAGAAAAAGTTTTTATTGCCCTTGCGCTGAATTATACGTAAACTATTAAAGTTATTTTTCTATATTTGAGAACTTCCCATTAAGAAGTTCTAAGGATAAGGAGAAGTTCTAATTGGCCTTTTCAAGATCGCTCTAGCCCTTCATAGAAGAGTATACTAGCAATTGTCCCAAAAGGTACAAAGAGAGGCCGATAAGATTATTAAATTAGAATTGTTGAATTTGTTTAGAAGAGATGTTGGTTCAAGCCTACCGGATGAGCAATTTGAGCTGGCTAAAGGCCTTCTAATTGTTTTTTATTATTTTAAAATTATATTGATAATTCATTGGTTTTACTTTCAAAAGCTTGAAACAACTAAACTAAATCTGCCCTGCCTATCTGCAACATCTAATTAGTATTATAGTCTCACAAAGGCCTAGATCAAAAACTAAGATTAAATCATTGCATTACAAAAGATAAATCACATAAATTAACTTACTTCTCTCATACCTATCTAGTTTTAAAGATAAGAAAGAAGTTATAAATAGCTTGCATGTCTCATGCATGTCACACCCAAGCTCATGAAAAGGAAAAACAATCTCTCCACAGCTAAGACACCAAGTTAGAAGACCTTCCGCACATACAGAATTCAACAATGTTAAATGGTTTGACGGTTTTATTAGCATAATTATACGTTGCTGGTGCATTAGAATGCAAATCTGGATGGCATTTTCCATACCTAATTCACACTCCAAACACCCTAAACATCGCTAATAAATCTAAAAGTGATGACGTGTTCAATCTCTATACACCCCTATTTAAAATTTATGAATTTTGTTGTCACTAAATTTAATTTATTTTCAGTCCTTTGATATTGCTGAAACAAACATTTATGAATTTTGATGTCACTAAATTTAATGTATTTTCAGTCCTTTGATATCCCCAAGACTTTGGATGGTTTGGATGTTTATAAAATCTGAGATTCTAAAACAGACTTATAGCCTGAACGCACAAATTTAAGTTTTACAGCATGCTTTGATTGGTCTGGGCACCAAGTTCTGTAGAATTTTCTGAGATGTAATTGGATACATTGCTGCACATGTAATAATATTCTAGAATACCCTATGTGAATGACTTTCCCGTTTCAAGTAACATGATAGCAGCATATGGTTATCTCATATAATGGATGGTTTCCAAATATAAATTATGTTGGATAAGATTAATTTGATGACCATTTAATTATCTACAGAATTTGTGTGTATGAAATGAACCAGAATCGTAAATCCATGCTTAAATTTCAAGTTGAGACTCAAATTTGCATTTGTTTCCAAGACCATTTGCACATTTGTATTATGAATTCAAGCAAATAAATGAGCGGCCTGTGGATGTTCGCAAATTTAAGTTTTACAACATGCTTTGATTTGTCTAGGCACCAAGTTTTGTAGAATTTTTTGAGATGTAATTGGATGCATTGCTGCACATGTAATAATATTCTGGAACACCCTACATGAATGACTTTCCTGTTTCAAGTAACAGGATAGCAGCGTATGGTTATCTCATAAATTATGTTGGATAAGATTAATTTGATGACCATTTAATTATCTACAACATTTGTGTGTATGAAATGAACCAGAATCATAAATCCATGCTTAAATTTCAAGTTGAGGCTCAAATTTGCATTTGTTTCCAAGACCATTTGCACATTTGTATTATGACTTCAAACAAATAAATGAGCAGCCTGTGGATGTTCGCAGAGGTAATGCGGAATTGAGGATGGAATTGAATAAGGCGGTCGATGTAAGCACAGACTATCTCAAGCATAGAAAAATTGCACTTTAACATACCTTAAAATCCTGTCCAGATACCATTCTATGCACATTTCTGGCACCTGTACAGCGTCGAACACACGGTCTTTGGGAGGCAAAGAGATGGAGCTATAAGAGGCCACAAGCCTCTCGTTTTTTGCAAGAGTCTGCTCCACCAGAGATGACAACACCGATATGACCGAGGTACTGCATCTTCAGATTCACATTGGAGTGAAAACAGGTGTGATATGTCTTGTACCGCAGATAAATTAGCAAGGGAACCAGTAATTGGGCCTGTGAATTCATCGTCAGAAAGGTCCAGGTATGCTAGATTCTCAGCTTTTCTCGGAGCAATTCTCTTATTCGCAGCAATTCTCTTATTCGAGTATCCTCCATGTTCACTTACATAAATTTCGCTAAATTTTGGGAAAGTAGTGTGTAACAGGTGTGAAGTGGAAAGCTGAAAAGTGGCAATTCTCTCATTCGCAGCGATTCTCGCAGTAATTCTCTCATTCGAGTATCCTCCATGTTCACTTACATAAATTTCGCTGAATTTTGGGAAAGTAGTGTGTAATAGGTGTGAAGTGGAAAGCTGAAAGTGGCATAAATGTCATAAAAATCTGTGTATAGGTGTAAAAATGACAAGAAAAGTGTAGACGCGATTTAAGAAAACAAACAATAAAAATGGCGATTTAATAGCCTTTCTTCTCTGCTCCTCTTCCAGTTCGTCGGCGTAATGGCGATTTAATAGCCTTTCTTCTCTGCTCCTCTTCCAGTTCGTCGGCGTAGCCCTGTCATTAAATGAAATTTCCACCGGCGCAACAGAAACGGGATAGATATTATTCTATTTTGTTTTGACAAGTGTCAACGTGGGAATAAAAGGACGACGAAGGTCTCTTTCAAAGGAAAAGTCTATCGGCCTAATTATCTATATTTTATAATACAAATAAAAAGCTCTCATTTCCCTTGGGCTGAATTATGGGTAAATTATTTGTATTTTATGGTACAAATAAAAAGATCTTATTGCCCTTGGGCTGCATTATTCATAAATTATTACAATTATTTTTCTATCTTTCATATAAAGATAAGGAAAAGTTCTCATTGAGAAGTAGCCCCTCGTAGAAGGGTATATTATTTGTATTTTATGGTACAAATAAAAAGCTCTCATTACCTTTGGGTTGAATTATTCATAAATTATTAAAGTTATTTTTCTATCTTTCATATAAAGATAAGGAGAAGTTCTCATTAAAAAGTTTTAAGGATAAGGAGAATTTCTCATTTCCCTTCAAGATCGATCTAGCCCTTCATAGGAAGGTAAATAAATAGCCCCTCATAGGAGGGTACATTATTTATGGTACAAATAAAAAATAAAATAAAAACAAAAAATTAACAAACAAACAATTAACAAACAAAAAATTAACAAACAAACAATTATGGTACGAATAAAAAAATTTCATTTCCCTTGGTTTGAATTATTAAAGCTATTTTTCTATCTTTCATAACTTACCTTCATATAAGGATACAGAGAAATTCTCATTTCCCTTCAAGATCACTCTAGCGCATCATAAAAGGGTATAAAATGGCATTTATTATTTATGGTAAAATAAAAAGTAAAATATCTTTCCTAAAAAGACATATATTATTAATGATAAAAAAATAAATATTTATTAACGTAAATTATTTTTTTAATTTTCACTAATTAATAAAATTATTTTTCTATCTTTCATAACTTACTTATCTTAACTTATTCAAATTACTTTTTTATTTTTCATAACTTACTTTCCTTATTGATATAAGGATAAAGAGAAGTTCTCATTTCCAGATCGCTCTAGCTAGCCCATCATAGAAGATTATAGCACAAATAAAAATAAAAAGTAAAATACAAATAAAAAATTATTATTCATATAAAGAGGAGAAATTTTCATTTCCCTTCAAGATCGCTCCAACGCATCATAAAAGAGTAAGGGTACGTCATATAAGGGCATATTATTCCCTATGGTACACAAAAATGGTACAATAAAAAGTAAGATTAAATAAAATAAAATTTATTAATTAATATAAAATTATTTTAGTAAAATAAAAATAAAGCTAACTAATTATTTTAGTAAAATAAAAATAAAAACTAACTATTTATATTGTGTTTGTCATTTTTTAATTTTTATTATTATTCATTTTTTTATATATCATCACAATAAACAAATTAAAGTTGTTAACATTTTTTCTCTTATGTCATGGTTGAATAAATGTTATCATTTCTATGCAATAAAATTTTATTCGAATTCTGTTTGTTGCATAAATTATCTATTTATTAAATGGCTATTGAATTTCAAAAACTCTAGGGGTGGTGAATAATTTTTTTCTTTAAAAAAAAACAATTCCAATTAGAATCAACATTTTATCCTCTTACTATTTAGATTTACAAATATTACTCATCAATCTTCTTTGAAATGAAAAGATAACTTTTTGTAATATGTTATACTTGCCATTTTTTAATTTTTTTATTATTATTCATTTTTCTATATATGATGATAATTAAAAAAATGAATGTTAATAAAAAAATTGCTAACAATTTTTCTAAGATTTACTAATATTTCCAAAATTTAAAATTAGTTTTTGTCTTTAAAATTTTCTTCATTCAAATAAGCTTAATTATATAAATTAAATAGCTGGTAAATATTGATAGACATCTATTTATTAAAAAGATGTTGTAATGTAACATTTAACATTTTGACTAAGTCAAATTGCATAAAAATAAAAATAAATTAAATTAAATAAAAAGGTTAGTATAATGTAACGTAAATATTTTAACTAGGTGAAAATAAAAATGAGTTTATTTAAAAAAAAAAAAAAGTGGTGAGTGATATTAATTCTTGGTATTCACCCATGGTATTCATGTGGAATATAGCCTATTTAAAGGAGGCAATTAAACCAACCTAGATTCATCTTAACTCTAGATAAAATATAACCATCATTGATCCATCTTAATTACATAACCACCATAGATCCATCTTAGTTACAGATCTAATATGAGCCAAGAGGGAGCAAATTTCTTATCTACAAGTCCCTTTAGAGTGTAAAATGCAATGTGTTATATTTCATTGTTTAAACTGTATTTTTGAATTCTATAGAGAGGATATATAGGACCAAATATAAATTTTAACCATACAAACTTAATTTTTCATGGATATACATATTTTTTTAAATGATATATAATATATACATAATTGACATTAAAATATTTTACATAACTTGTGCATCGAGACATTTTATAGTGCAAAATTTAAAATAGTTTTTATTATTAATATATTGTACGTATATGTCAATATCAATTAGTAATAAAATATTTTATTTCAACCATTCTTTTTCTATATATAGATATTATGAAGTTAGTATCCACATAAATTAGTTCAAATAGATATTCAATAATTTATTTAAATCTATTGTTGAAATATTTTTTAAAATATAAAATTTAAACATTTTGCTCACACATGTTTTTTTGCTTCTTATTATTTATAACATATTGATTTGTTTTTTTATTTATAGACAACATTATTTTTCTATTTAGAGAATAATTTTTATTTTTATTTATTTTAAAGGGGCACATGTCAACAACTCAGACCAACAAACTTACACATCCCCTAATGTTGGGATGTAGAATGAGCCTCTTGGTTAAAAACCTAGCTCATGATACTAATCCATAGTATTGAGGCATGTTATTCATGTGAAATATAGCTTATTTAAAGGAGAAAATTATACTATCCTAGATCCATCTTAACTCCAAATCTTCCAAGCGGCAAGATGGATCAAATCTCTTGATATACAAACATATTTTAGATTAAAGAGATTTGATCTCTCTTGGACCCTCTCGGCCCTTAGTAGTCCGGAGTTAAGATGGATCTATTCTGACAATAAGCATCAAAATACTTACTGCATGATATGTTTCACATTCTTAAAATTAAGAAAGTCATAAAAACTAACTAATTTATAACTTAAATTTAAATTATTATGTCGTAAGGCTTTCCCCTTTGAAATCAACTCCCCTCCCTGCCCACCTATCATCCTTGTACGCCATAGGATTATATGTTAGACGATTGTAAAAGGTTACTGTTGACACCTAATCGTCTGCGATTGGGTGAATTTGGAATGTGAATAGTCATCAAGAAGATGAACTGAGCAGTCACATTCTTTGTATATAACAATAGCTACCTAATGAAATAAATCGTATCAGTTTTCTGCCAAATTGGAGTTACTCTTGGCCTGACATGGTATCAGAGCAAGCTCCCTATTTACCCTTTATGTCTTTGTAACTCCTGATCTGCTCCATTGCTCTCTGCCACACCTGTGCTGCCCTGACATATTCTATTTATGATTTTTGCATACACTTAGACCCCAAACTGTTTCATATTCCCTGACCCCTGACACCTCTGTCTAGAACGCGCTGCTCTTCAGCATTTACAATAGCCTTCTTCTTTTCTTTTTCTTTTCTGAAGGCTTTAGCCTTTGTCATACGCTTGTTCCTGAGCTTCCTTTGTCATACGCTTGTTCCTAAGATTCCTTGCACGGCTAGCCTCGGTTTTTCTTTTTGCAATATCCTGAGGGGACTCGAAATACCTCTGGCGCTTGCACTTATTCTGTTGCCATTCTCACGTTATGGCATTTGCATTGCATATCGTAGGCCCAAGCCTAGTGCCATCGCTGCCGAAGCCATCCTTGAAACCTGCAAAGGACAACCGTGTGAAGGTGAAGTGTGATCTCTGCGTAATGGTACGGTGAGAGAGGCCCGAACGTAGCGGAAGTGTAATGGTGAAGGTCGCGTGGTCTCTGCGTAATGGTACGGTGTGAGCCGAGTATCCTATGGTATATGCGTAATGGTGCTGTGAGAGCAGAAGCATAATGGCTCAACAACACAATTTTTAGCGTTGATATCACACCGAACATGGGAGTGAACTAGCATCCTCCTTTCGCGCTTCTTTTCATAATGGTGGCGCCGCTCATACTTGAGCCGGTATATGTGGTATACGTTTGCATAACGTTTGGTATTAAACACCGTTTGAGTTTTTGAATGCGTTTAAATTATTAATGCTGTTGAATTAATGTTTGAATGCGAATATCAACATTTATTGAATGTGTATTGAAGCCGTGGTTTGAATAATATTCACGTTGTTCGAGTATTAACGTGGTGCACATCCGCTGTGGGTTTATATGTACACTGTGGGTTTATATGTGCATTGTGGGTGTATGCGTAGAATGGTATATATTGACCAGCATATATATATATATATATATATATATATATATATATATATATATATTATATATATATATATATATATATATATATATATATAATTATATATATATTATATATATATATATAGAATATATATATATTATATATATTGACCAAATATATATATTGAATAGTTTGTAGATATTTGAATGCGTTGAATAGAATATGAACCGAATTTGTAAAATGGAATATGGTGGATGTATTATATGAGGATCCTTTTATAAACATTGGAGGGATTTGAAGAAACATAGTACATAAAAGTATTTGAAACCGTTTTGCCCTTTTGAGTACAATTTCACTGTATAGCAGCAGAAGTATTTTTTTCTATCAGCAGAAGTTTTTTTACAGAATGCATTCAATCATCTCTATCGTAGGAATAGTTCTCATTGGCAAGGAGAACTATCCTGATTGGTCCCGGATGATACAACACACCATCATCTTCAATGAGTTGTGGAAAGGAGTGTGTGTCGGAGAAGGAGACAGTGACCTAGAAAAGCCTACCTCAGACAAAGAGCTCGCCATTTGGGAAAACAAGAACAGCAAAGCTTAAGCATTAATCGCAACATCTGTAAATAAAGAGGTGAGTCGCCATATTTCATCATATTCAACTGCCTTTGAAGCTTTACAAAAGCTGAAAGAACTCTATGACTCACATTCTGCACTTGAAGTCGTCCAACTCATGATTAAACTCTTCACTCTTGAACTGCAAAATAATGATCCTATTACTCTTGCATCTGAAATAAAGTCTATAATGCATGATATCAAATCCACTAAAGTTGAGCTGGATATCCCTCTTATTGCTTTTCTCAAGGCACTTTATCCTACATACTCCAATTATCTTGAGTCTTTGCAAGCAAATGGAAATCTCAAAGATGTAACCTTTGACTCTCTTGTGAAAAAGTTTTCTGAAAGCAAAAAAGATTTTGGAAAGAAGACAACCCTTGAGTCTTCTGAAGAGACTGTATACCTTTCTCATAAAGAAAAACATCCTGCTCAAGATTCTACAAGAGGAAGAGGTGGACGAAGAGGAAGAGGAAGATATTTCAGAGGCAAGGGGGGCAGACATTCTCAAGGAGAAAAGGTAGATTTACACTGTATTCGCTGCAAAATAAATGGATCACATGATGCATCCACATGCAAGGTACCATGGGACAAAATTGAGCAGAGAAGAAACCAACAGAAAGGTAAAATTGATGATACAAACAAAGGTAAAGCACTTGAATCCGCTCACTATGTTGAGGCACAATGTAACATTGGAGTAAATGAAGATTTGTTTAATACTTCACTTGCTTCCTGGAAAAATGATTGGCTGCTTGATTCAGGAGCAACCTGTCACATGACTCATAGAAAAGATTTTTTTGAAAATTTCACTGACAATGTTGATGGAGTAGTATACTTTGCAGATCAGTCAAAAATCAAGCCATCGGGGCTTGGCACAATCAGGCTTAAACTGCCTAGTCTCTCAGACTTTCTTCTGGATCATGTTCTATATCTCCCACAGCTCAAGAGAAACTTGTTGTCCTTGGTCCATATCCACCAACAAGGTCACTCCATTCATATGTTTGATGGCAAGCTTGAGGTAAGAAAACCATCTGATCACTCACTTGTCATGAGGGGAATAGAAGAAGAAAGGCTTTTCAAACTGCAAGGAACATCTGCTCATGCACAACATTTCTCATACAATTCTCATCATGAAGAAGGTACACTTCCATCAAGTTTATTATGGCATGCTAGATTTGGACATTTGAACTATGACAGTCTCCTCTTGTTGAAGAAAAATGGTGTTGTGGTTTGCCTACAATTCCTAGGAAACTTAAGCAATGTGATGCTTGCATTCTAGGAAAGCATAACAAACAGTCTTTTCATGATTCACACTCAAGAGCACATAGAAAACTTGAACTTATTCATTCAGATTTATGTGGTCCAATGCCTGTTCCTTCTACAAAATGGAAAAATAATATATCATGACATTTATTGATGACTACACCAGAATGTGTTGGTTTATTTATTGAAGAACAAATCTGATGCTTTCCTAACATTCAAGAATTTTCATAAATGGATTGAAAATGATGCACAATCTCATATTGGGTCTATTTGCACTGATAATGGAAAAGGATATACATCAAATGAATTTGAACACTATCTTCGCCAACATGGGATTAAACATCAAACAACTGTGCCTTATAATCCCGAGCAGAATGGTGTAGCTGAAAGAATGAATAGAACAATCCTGAATATGGTACGATCCATGCTTTTTTTC